>JAAWXA010000008.1:21860181-21882824 GCA_038090715.1 Florisuga fusca
TTTTTTTTTTTTTTTATTTATGAAATCTGGAACACCTACTCCGTTCTTAATTAAATTTAATGAGCCAAAATAAATTGTTGGAGACGTTGAGAGAGAGGGAAGGGGTGTAGGCTGCTTTGGGACAAGAGGAGATAAATAAAACACATCGAGAGGAGATGCTTTGGAGACAAGTGGCCCCAGCCCTGACCTTCCTCCCCTCAGTGTGTGTTTTCGCTGAAGGACTGAGCTGGGACGATCTCCTTGTCTCATCTCCCCGTACTGGGGCGGGGGGAGGCTGAGCATCCCTGCCGGGCCGGGGTATGCTTGGGAAGGGAGAGCAGAGCAGGTACGCCTCGCGATTGGGAAAATTTGGGACATGAGCAAACGGGAGAACTCGGAGACTAGGGTAGGACCACGCCTGGAGTAGTGGGGCCTGGTGAAGGGACGAAAGCTCTTGGACACCCTGTAGCAGCGTGGGGCAGCCAGCGAGGCCTGGGAGCCGGGACCGGCTGCCCGCCCCGTCGGGGTTGGGCTCAGACCGGCCACGGTGGGCTCCGGACCCGGGGAGACGGGGACATCCCGAAGCCACCGTGCAAGCGGAGCGGCTGCTGAGGGACAGGCGGGTGCGGAGCTCGGAGTGCCCTACGCGGTGCTCGCAAAGCAACGGGGCGAGTCTGAAACCCTCCCCAAATTACCAGAGGGGCCCTGCAGAGGAGGAGGGAGGAGAGGTGGGTTACCCCGGAGACCTACAGGTAAAGCGGCCCTAAAGACGGAGCGGTTTTCGATACCGCAGGGGATCCACCTGCCCGGCCAGCCGAAATTAACGAAATCGCTACTGGAGGGGGGCGGGGAGGAGAGGGCCGGTCCTGAGCCCCTCCCGGGATGCCCTCCGGTCTCTGCTGCGGGGCTGGGGCGAGGCTGCAGCCCCCCGGCCGTGCGTGGAGCTCAGGCCGAAGTGGAGAATCCGCGGTCTCGTTTCTCCCGTCTCCGGGGCGATGGGGACCGGCCACACCTGCCGGGCGGGGGGCGCGGGGGGCCCTNATTTTCCTCAATTGGGCTCCCAGACTCCGAACGCTTGGGACTGGACAAAACATGCAAACACTGACCACTGAAAACTTTTGCTGGCCCTAACCCTCACATGCCCCCCCCCACACACACACACCACCACCTCCCACACCGCCCCCCCCTCTCCGGGCGCGGCTGGGGTCGGGTCTCGGCCGTCAGGATCCCGCACGAAGCCGGCAGCGTGCGTGAGGCGGTGGGGCAGGGAGGGTCACGCCGCGGTGGAGAGCCCGCGGTGCCTCCCGCCAGGAAACACGACCATGTTCAAGCCGGCTCCTCTTTAACCAACAGGAAGCGTTAAAGATAGAACAGCCGGGGCTGGGCGGAGGAGATTAGGAAGCTGAGCATCTTCTGCCCACCGAGAGCTGCTGCGGGGGCCATTCCCCGCATCAGGCCTCGGTGGGGTGGGAGTTGTGGTCAACCCATTCCCATCTGGCACGGTCGTTCCTCACCCGGCAAGCCTAAAGGACCAGCCTAAAGGACCCCCCGGTGTGGCAGGTAAGGGGCCTCCTCCCCCACCACCGCCCGGGGACACGGAGCAACCCAGGGCTCGGCCTGGCTCCGTGCTTTCACGAAGTGAAACCCTGCAATAAGGGTAGGGAGCACCAAAACCGTACAGACTAAAGAGGTCAGGGATGCTCTGAGCAGGCCCAAGACCTTTAGGGCAGATATTTGTAAATATATTCCTTAATTATAATAAAAAATAGCTGGAAAAAAAAAAGGAAAAAACACATAAAATGGGCAGAAAACAACATTAAAGCCTTTAGCTGTGCTGTCTGCCCTTCCACACCATTCCCCAAACAAGGACTGAGCCAGCACTTGAGATGGGTCCCCATGGCTCAGAGTTAACAAAGCCAGACGTGGCTTTCCACCCATTCTTGACTCCAAGCTGCAGTAGGTGCTTCAGAAAAAAAAAAAATACTGGCATCTTGAAATTACTCAGCACTACACCATGAAAGGAAAAGCTGCTCTAGGGAAGGGTGGGTTTTTTTGTTGCTTTGGTCAAGTAAGTTAATGCTTCACTTGCTCAAAGGTTGCTGTCCAGGATTATATGATTTGTGTAGCTTAATGTAACACCACACCCTTGTCCTGAGCTGTGTAGAAGTAGTTTGGCTTTTGTTTCCAAATTGTTTCTAGCCCTCCAGCATTTGAAGAAAGCCTTTAAAATATTAACCAATACAACTGTCATCTTCCTGTGTTTCCAGACACTTTACAATAGGAAACAAAGAACAAAACCCTACAACAATAGCTCAGAGGTATGAATTGCCTCATTCATCTCACCGGAATGTTCAAAAACATTAACTGTTTTTTGACTGATTCAGCAGAAAATGTGCTGCCAGATAATAAGCTTGTGCCTGATCCAGGGACTGAGAAAGCTTTTATTTTTCAGCACAGAAAAGTAGCACCTTTCCTGAGAGGAAGCAAATATTCTCGTTGATGGAAGAGGCTGTGTGATCCTGACATGGCTTGATGGGAGCAGCTGCCTTCCTCTCTGTACTGGCTCTGAAAGAGCAAATGGCTTCTTTCAGACCAAATCTCAATCCCCAAAGGCCCACAAGGGTGGCAGGTGATAGAAAACATTCTCATGTCATTTTAATAAATGAATTAGAAATTAATGCCCGCTCAAACCTACATTCCTTTGGAATTGAACGTAAAAGGCTGAGGACTCCAGCGTGGGAGGCTGCAGCTCAAGTTTAACACTCTTGGAGCAGGAAAGACAAGGTCAGCACCATAGGCTGAACTTCTGTGGAGACAATGCCATCATTCCAACAAAGCTTGCTCAAAATTCCATTAAAGCATGTTGATGTGCTACAGCCAGTGAGAAAACAGATGGTTCAACCATCCTTCTGCACTGTCCTCCCATCAGGAATGGTGGGAATGGGAATGGATTGCTGCTTCCAGCATGGCTGTCTCATTTCCATGACCAAGAGGCCAGGACAGAGGTGTGTTACACCCCAGCCCTCCTTGCAGAGCCCTACCCTTGGGTGTTCTTGCCCCAGGTGGACAGAGCTGTCACAGCCCCACTGGGCACTGGGGGCTTCCAGCAACAGAGAGCACTGATAACCAGATAAACCTGCTGCACCTCAACATGGACTTCTGTTCAAAGCCTTTAAAAAAACTGAATCACTAAACAATGAATAACCTAATTCTGCAACTGGTGGAATAATACTAACCCAGTGTGATAGAGAAGGGCTGTTTCATTAACAGTCCATCATGCCTGATGACAAAATATTTTTATGTTAATACAGAACAAAGTAAAATCAATTATTTCTGCTTACCTCGCCACCCCCAGTACTGGAATTCTTGAAGGAATCCAGTTCAGTAGCAAGTGACATTGTCACACTTCCAATGAGCCATTCTAAACAATGACTGGGAAGTGACAGATGTCTTAAATAAAGGATGCATCAGACAACTGAAGCCTTTTTTTTTTTTTAATGGAACCTTTGACCTTTATGAGCAATACGTACTCAAATAAATATAAAAATCCATTCATTACTTCAGAAAAAACAAACACAAACAAACAAACAAAAAAAAAAAAATCACAAAATTTTAAAAAGTGCTAGTTTTTCCAATTTCCTCCCAAGATTTCATGATAGAGTAACATGTGCCATTTTAGCTGAATTCACAATAACTTATGCAAAGGAAAGCCAGCTACATGTCCCTTCCAACCAGACACACATCCCCACACAGTAACTCAACCATTTCAGCAAATTTCTAGGAATTAGTACTTCAGCTCTGTGGCCCTTGCTCTGCCACACACAGCATCAATGGCTCACAGTTGGCACCAGTAGGGAAAACTCAGTGTTTTAAAAAAGCCAACAGAACATTTAAACAAGCATCACTGATAAAAGTATATTAGCAGTCCATCTTGGGCTGCAGTTGATTCACCCTTTAGATACTTTAAAATCATGCCTAAAAAAAAAGTGCACATGTACTTCAGTGCTGCTCAGCACTGACTCAACCAGGCATTTAGAGGTGGCTGTCCCTGGGCTGAAAACTCAGTTCTGCATGTTTTAGTTGTACAACAGAGTGACCTCTCCAAAGATAGCTTAATCCTTGGTTTCCTGTAGTCTTACACAGAGAGGTCCCTCTCAGATTTGAAACAGTGGCTGCCAGCCATCTCAGGGGATGTTCAGAACAACTTTGGCAACTGCCTGAGTTGTTTCACATCAAGAATGGTGCCAACAGAATTTATGCTGTTTGACTGGTTTAATGTTTCAAGGGTTGGGGTCTGCAGATTTCCAGGGAAGACCTGAGTATCTCCTTCATCTTTCCTGCCAGGCTGTTCAGTGAATTCAATCCTCCCAGGTAACAATTTGGGTTTTGATTTTAAACCCTTTAAAATCTGAACTGAGTTTTCAACTGCATCATCTGGCCTAGGAGGAAAAATTTCATTTGTAATATTTCTTAATACAGGGCTGTTTAGTTCTGGTGGAGAAGCATTAGTAGTCAGCTCTCTGCTGTGACTTTGTAGATGAATGGGAAGTCTGCCATCAATTCTTTTGGCTAACTGAGTCCAGTGGTTGAAGCCATCCAACACAGGGGCACAGTTTTTGTCCAGCATAATTTTACTTTTGACAGTGCCAGAACTGCCACCTTGCACCTGCAGTTCCTCTTCATCTTCACTGCTCTCATTGTCCTGGATCAGCCCGTATCGCTTCATGTACTTCTTGGTGGCAAAAGACATATTGCTGGGTGAAATTAAGCTAAGACCCACCATGCTCTTGTCCACATTTGTATTCAAGAGGTCTTGGAAAGAAAAATCTGCAGGAGGATTTTGGCCTGAGCGACTGAGAGAAAGTCGAGACAACTGATTTTCACTGAGATACTTGAGTGCTATAGCGTTTGCTTCCATGCTCAGATCAGCAACATTAGGAGTTAAGCCACACATGCTGACGTTAGCAAAGGACATGTAATTTAGCCCAGGAACCACTGCTTCAGGATTTATGCACGCCAAGATGCTGGAATAAAGCATCAGAAAGTTAGTTTAGCATTACACGAAAAATACACAGTTGCCGGTGTAATCTGATAATTTAACTTTTCTCACTGTTCCTATTTTCTCCTTCCTTCTGATCACCACAGCTCAGCCAGGCTGCTCAGTGCAGAGATCTTATATTCTGTGCATACTAAGAGGCAGCTCTTTTGAGCTACTCCCAGAGACAGTAATCCAAACACTATGTTAGAGAATTGATGATATTCCCTTCTGACTCAATACTGATCACAACTCCCATATGAAAAAGAAACCACTTCGAGTCAGTTTCAGAGCTGGTTTTGCTTTTAACAGGTTTATAGGTCTGTTCTCACTGGTGGGTGACACATCTCTCATCCTGAGATTTTAGATGCTGCCATCCAACCCAAAATTTACATCTAGGTAGAAGATACAAGCCCAGTGACAGAGACTAAGAACACCTCCTCTTTCTCAGTGAATGCCAATTCCATGATTTTTACAAGATCTCTGAGATAATATTTGTTTTCAGAAGATTCTAGTTTTTTAAGGTATTCTTCAGTAAGGGAAAGTTAAGCTATTCTGTTGCTGGGTAAACCAATTCTCCTATACATTAGGAGTTCAGATTAAAGGCTGAAAGTTCTGGTACACTCATCTGAAATACCCACAGCACGAACCAGTGTTTTGTCTTTGCAGGAAATGTGGATCAAGTTGCCAAACAAATCCCCAGTGACAGTGAACACAGCCCCTTCCTTTTGGTTGTAGAGCCAATCCTCATTTTTGGTTGGATCTGCAGATTACTACTCAAAAGAACCAGTATTTTACCTGGCATTCTCTACTTTGTGTGTATTTCTCTTCATTTTGCTGGGAGAGTCAATTGTCACTCCGAGACTCTTCAGCTGTTTGAGTGTAGCACTGATCACACTCTCTTTATCCACCACTCCAGTGTCAGTCTCTGAAGCAATTCCTGTTGTATCATCAGTATCTTGATGCTTAGGACCATCATCATCATTATCAACAAAACCTGCTTTAACAGGCACGTGATCTTGCTCTTCTGAGGACTTCAAGAGATGGTTTACTTGGCCCTACAGAAAGAGGGAACAGGAAAGAGACCACGTGGACAAAACCATCGTGGTATGCAGGAGCTGTCAAAACCCAAAATCCTGGTTTATTCTTATGCCACTTCAAATGCAACCAGATGGGTTAACAGCTTATTCTGACTAACATCAAATTCAGATTCAGCTCAGATACAAACACACAAACTATCAGCAGTCAAATACTGCAATATTTTTCATTTCAAGCTTTCTGTAAAAGCCTGTTCTGAATTTAAACACATCACAGACTGATATTCTTCAAGATTAAAGTATCTGCCCTTTAAAGGACTTGAAGGCAAAACGCTGTGTTATTTTAAAGGGCACTAATTTGGGAAATTATCAACTGACATTATCTTTGAACCAAAGAATTATTATTTATTAGGCAGCAGACAGTACTCCACATATGCACAGAAGAACAGAATAGCCACTTAAACCTTAAAAAGAGTCACAAACCTGGAACTTTTCTGTAGAGCCTAACACGTGAACTTGGCAACTACACACATTTTTCATTCATGCCAGTTCCACACCATAACTTTAACAGTAGAGCCAGCAGACTGCCACATTCAGTGCAGAATGTAAAACTTTAATGAATTACCAGTAAGTCCTGGTAAAGCTTCTGATCCTCCGATGGATGGCACGGCAGCAACGGGGCAGGTGGTTCCGAGTTTTGCTCGCTTGTTACCACCACGTGGTTGCTGGCTCCCTCTGTTGGTTCTTTCTGTAGAGACACACTAACACTTCCTTCCAAGGATGAACTGCGAGCAAGTGCTTGGGAAACGTTTCCATTTCTGAAAGGGAACAGCGAGATAGCAGTTAGGTATTTCCTTGAAAGAGGAAGAGCACCAGTGTCACTATTACCTTATGTTTTCATGAACACCAAAAGAGGAGAAACATTGGGTACTGGAAACAGAACTTGGTTTATCTGCTGCTTGAGGCTTTGTTCCTTTCTGCAGTCATTTTCTTTCAAAACTCATTTGAGGACTAAGGAAATACACCCCACGGCATGCAACTACAACAGCATGATGAGTTTTACAGAAGATAATTTGAAAATGTCATTGGTTTCTCTGGACTAGTCAAAACCCAGTGACACTCTGTGGCATAATTTTAAAGCTGATGAAACTGAAGTTGTTAAGAATTTGGTGTTTGTCTTGCATTTCAGCATTCTTATGGATGCTTAGTAGCCCTTAGGAGTGATAAGTTTTCCATATGTCCTGAAACGTGACTTATTCACGGAGCTGTTTTCCCCAAGGTGAGTAACTGATAACAGGATCCCTGTGGTAGCTTAAAAACACTTCAGAAATATTTCAACGACGCTGTGCGCATGATAGTCACATGCTTTAGGCACAGAGTATCATGAGCAAACACCTTGTTGAAATATTTCTAAATAGCAGATTTGAATGAGGAACCTGAAGTTTCCAGATAAAAAGGAAAAGTGTTCTAGAATGAGTTACAAGGCACAGCTCCACACCCCCTTCAGCTAAGCTGGTGTGTGTACTGCATAAACCTTTTGAGAGCAGACATATCACCAGTACTATCATCCTGAGGAGATCCTTAAGCGACCCTCCTCCCCCTCCTGTGCCTCCTCAGGAGACAAGTGTAAGATAAGAGAATTTCAGAACTCAACTGATCAATTGCCTGTGTTGAAAGTGATAAGATTGAAATCACGTGACATACTAGATAGCCAATGTAGGTTATCAGTTACTGCTACCCCAGCAATTATTCATCATTCCCAAAAACATTCCCCTCATTCTTAAAGAAATCTGGGTGGTGCTCTACATTTTTACTCTAAGATACTTATACAGCCATTTTACAGGTTGATGAATCTAAGTCGAAGAGAACCTGAAGACAGCATCTCTGAAATACAATGTACAAAGGACTGATTTGAATCAGTAACATTTATGGCAGTAGTATGTGTTTGCAGATAATACTTTAATCAAGGACTACAAATATTTAAGTTATACCTTAATTATCATAATCTGTTCCATTCCAATTAGTTTAGAAACCTTCAACTAGAAGGGTATTCCCACTTTTTTTTTTTTATACTTAGAAAATATTAGATCATTAAAAGCACTAAGTTGAGCTATTTTCTGTAAAAATAACACCCACATCATTACAAACATTTTTAAAATTGCTTCCCAAATTAGTCTGAGATTACTCATTGCACTAAAAAGAAGCTGATCTTAAAAACAATGAAATTAAATGAACTGAAACAGCAGTGAAGTTGGTACCTGCATTTACTACCCACGAAGTAATCAGGTGTGAAACACACAGAAATTCAGGGAACGGGCATATAATCATAAACCCTTTGTCCTAAGCCCCTCAGAACTGAAAGGGTTCTGTATGCTGACAAGGAAAGTACACTGTAGAAAAACTGGCTACAGCAGCATCCTCTTTTCCCCTTAGGATTTAAGGTAAGAAAAAGAATGCTGCCAGCCCCACACATGCTTTTCCAAGTGAAAGGCTTTTGCCACCAGCTGCTGCTGATAGGCAGTCTAGCTAAATGTGCCTGACAGATAAATGCAGGCTCTGAAGACAACTGTGTTTTGGTGAGCTGTACAATTTGAAACATAATTAACAAACAAAGAAAGAAAGGAGTACTACAACTCCAGTCAGGTGACTATCATTCCTGAAAAAAAAATCATTACCAAGCAGTAACTTACAAATGACAGTTCAGCTTGTTATGTATGCAAGCACAAGATGTTTCTGGTTACTTACTGGAGAGTGTTCTGATTAGTTCCTTCTTCCACAAGATGAACACTGTCTACAAAACTGGGCATGTCAACCACCTTTAAGGAAGAAGCAATACTTGTATTACTTGCATCTTGTTCAGCATTAATTGAAATGCTTATGTCTTCCTTAGAAATATCTTCATCCTCTTTTTTGCCTTGTGGTAAGGAATCTCCTTGCTTTTCTGGGGATGTATTCCAAAATAAGCTAGCACCTAAAAGACAATTTGAGATTTACTCATTTAAGGAAAGTCATTACTGTCTTCACACCCTTTGGCTTTGTGAAGCTAGAGGAACAATTTCCTCACATTCAGTCTTTCCCTCCCTCCTTTTTGAAAGTGATTTAGGATTTAGAACAGCTAAAAGTTGCCAAAACATCATTCAAGTTCTAGCTTCTTCCAAAGCATACTTGATGAAAAGAAAAAATACTAAAGTGACCTTGGACCAGTTTAAAATTTTGTTCAGATTACAAACCACAACATCTCCATCAATTTAACAGGAACAAATACTTTAATTCTAGCAAGTTAAGCAGCTGTGTCTGTAAAGTTACATATTAAAGTTAAAACCATCAGTAATACAGTTAATAGAACACCAGAGGGGACAGAAGCTATTTTTCAAAACAGTGTATTCACTTAAAATAACACGTGGGTTTCTTCTTTCAATAAGGCACTATTTAAAATAGAAGACTATTGGAGAAATTATCCTTCCAGTGTTGTCAACATAATTGCAGCCCAAAGACAAAAGTAGCTCCAGCCTAAACCTGCAAATAAGACTTAGAGAACTTTGCTGGTTTCTGTATCTAGGTGGGTGTTTTCTTGTGTTCAGCACTTCCACAAAACATTCCCTCTATTCCCAAACAAACCCCAGAAACAAGTGATCAAACCCCAGAAACAAGAAAATGATCCCACTCTATTTTTAAAGAGTAAATCGTTACCTGTGCTCACAGCAATGCTCACACTTGTCCTCACTTGGGGAGCTGCTGAGGGCTGCGTTTCCATAGAAACAAGGTCCCCTGGCTTCTCGGGCTGCAGAGCATGGCTAGCTGCAGCTGGTTCAGAGGAACGAGCCTGAGCAGCCTGTGCTTCCAATAAGCGTTGGATCTGTAATTATTATCAAAAAGTTATGATTTGTACAATAAAATATAGTAGACAAAAGTGAATTACTAAATTAGGCTCCTCTAAGATCTGGATGCAAATCCAGGCTGCGTTGCCACAGGAGGCTGACAGCCTTCCAGCTCTCAGCAGTGCATGCAGCAGAAACCAAAACATCACTTCTGATGTTGGCAGAGCCAGCAAGGAGGTTTTAAAGCACACTGCCAGAGCTACACCAAGAGAACCCAAGTAAAGCCTATTTGCACTACACTAGGTGGAAGTATTCTTTCTCCCTTCAGTCACACACAAAGCTTATTACTGACTCAGCAGCCAAGCACCTACATGCCAATTGCCCCAACACCACGCCAAATCAGCTTCCTACTTATTACAAAACTAAGCACTTAAATGATAAAATTAAGGTTGCCCACGCAATCTTTGCTCCAGTATTTGTATCCACCTTGTCCATTGATTGCTTCACAGCTCCACAGAGAGACACTGTAACACTGGAGGCTGCAATTATGCAATAAGGAAAGGTTTCCCTCCCTTGTGTGCAACTCACATTTTGAGAGCTTGATTTTACATACAGTAACTCCATCTAAAGCACATTTCAGTTGTAATTTTCTAGCTTAAGCAGGAAAAATAGGCAGTGTGTGTAACCATCCCAGCTTTCCTATTCCCATCATTCATCACCAGCACCAAAATGGCCCCTCAGCACCAAATCAGACCCTGCAAAATACAGGGTCAGCAGTGTAACTTAGGAGGTTTGTAGTTTGAGGAAACGTAGCCCAATATCAAAACACAAATTGGGGAGACCAGCAAAGCTCCATCTTTCAGCCCAGTAACAAACATCTGATGAATTCTGCCAGTTTGCTGCAGAGAACTCAAGTTTTCAAAGCAACAGACTCTACACCCCAGGAAGTTGCAGGCTTGAATGTTGGTACAGCAACACAGTAGAACATTCTGTGCTTTATCTGTATGCTTGCAATCATTCTAAAGTCTATAGTCCATGCAATAATAGTTTTTTATTTAGATAAGTATATATAGGGAAATATTTACATAAAAGGCATATCTGTTTGCATTGCAAAACAGTCTGCCAAAAGGAAATGTTCTAAAAATAAATGAAAAATATAATCAGGAGTCAAATAGTTTTCATTTAAGTGACACCAAATAGAAGAGCTGATCAGGACATCCTTCCAGCCCCAAACTGGACCTGGTGTGACAGGCTCTGACTGTAACACGGACAGAATTTAATTCCTTTAGCAGGGGAAATATCAAAGCATAATCCCTAAGAGGGCAGAGGAGAAAGCTGCCATTTCCACAAACCTGTGCTTGAAGTAATTTGAGTTGTCTGTCCTGCTCTGTAAGAACCCGGTATGCATCTGGAGATAATCCCATCATTCCATTATCTGATCCTGGGCTAGGAGCAGCCCTGTGCCAGCACCCTGCGTGGGCTGCACAGAACTGTGGACTGGAGGGGCTTGCACTCGAAGGCTGTCTTATTGCAGGTGATAAGCTATTGTCAAGGGAACAGTTGCCCATTGTCCCATGATATCTCACATTTATAGGGCTGCTTGTGGTATATCCAGGATTGCAGCAAATATTTGGGCAAATGCTATTTGGATGGAGCACTGTGCACGGACTCTGGTGAGCCATCTCTGACTGGATTTCTGCTTCGTGCTTGTGGCTCATTTTACCAATTCCTTGCCATGAGTTTATGGGATTATACTGGGTGGAAGCAGGAAACTGACAGCTGCATGCACTGGCTGGACAGCAAGGAGGCACTTGAACTGGCACCTGCAGTTCTGGTGGTCTTCTGCAGATCTGTGGTGAAAAAGCAGAGGTGCAGAGGACTGGCTGTGTAACAGCAGGAGCCTGGCTGGAACTGGATATTGATGTTCTTCTAACTGGAGGCTCTCCCTGCTGTGCAGGCCCATTGGGATTTAACACAAGTCTTTCTGATGGCTGCCTGGGGTGATGCACAGAGGTATCTGGGGAAATCCCACTACAAGGGGTTGAAGGAGAAGACGATCCAGAACTTTTTCTTGACTGAGGACAAGGTTTCTTAGAGTGCAACTGTTGCTGTAGTAGAGGTTGTTTTCCTCTGGAAGGCCTTGAAGTTGGAATTTTCTGGTTTAAATGGTTTGGTATTTGCCTCAAAGAGGGATCTGCCATATTACCAGAAAAGTTTTGCTTGTCTTCAGAATGCTGGGTGGGGTAATAAGAAGATCCCAAACATGATTTCTTTTTAATGGGCTGATGTATTGCTGAGGGTAGACTTTTAGCATCTGAGGTCCCCGCAGGCTTAGATGGTTGTCCTGATTCTATGAAACTCCCATCCAAAACAAGTGACAGCTCAGGAACTGAAGGAAAGATCCTAGTAACCTGAAGAGACAATTACACAAGCAAATTTAAGATTATTTTAAAGTATTGTCTTTCAGTTCTTCACATGCAGAATTTCATCACAGCAAATATTTTCATTTAAAATCAATATATGACCATTACTAGCTCCAAACCAACTACACATTGAATACTTTTCTAAAGCTTGGAGAATACAGATAAGAAAAATCCAGAGAGATCTCTAGGATTATTCTTAGAAGACAAAACTGCTTTCATATGATATAATAGCCACATCTACCAAATGAATGCTTCATGTCATCCTGGAAAGCATTTCTGAGTATGGATCTTTCCCCTTCAAGAAGTGGACAACTTGCTATTCTTAGATCCAGTAGACAGATGCAACAGAATATATTTTACAATCTGCAACTGTCACATCCTTATAGACATTTGCTGTACAAGGGCTGCTGCTGTTTCATTGAATCTGTATACTTTTCTGTAAAAAAAGGACAGAGTAGCAGATCTTGATCTTGTTTACCCAGGAATACACAAGAAAGAGCTTGCTGGCTCTGTCTTTGCCTCAGACACCAGAGCTATTCCTTGTAATGGTAGCAAGACTCCCAAAGTAGAACCTACTATCTCTGCTCCCCAACCTTAGCATGTACAAGAATTAAACTGTCAATAATCCTAGAAAAAAGGCATCTGAACTAGAGCAGGGTTTGGAGACTTGATCCATATCTTCAGTTGTTTTCCTGTGCTAGCACTTTGAGACAAACTTTATACTCTCCAGTTCCCTTACGATGGGTTTTACTGCCCTAGCTGCCATATCTGACCTAGAACAAGTATTTACTTAGTTACCTGTTGACTCACTGGGTGAGGACTTGGAATTGGTCTGGGGGATAAATCCTCATCTTCCACCCCAGAGTCGTGATCACTTGCTGACAACTTGCTGGGTGAGCCTTGGGAAGAACTAAAAGGAACATAAATCAAAGTAAAATGTTTGCTTGTCAGACAACAGCAAGAGACTTCACATTTTTTACTGGGCCATCTAGAGTGTGATGTCAGCATCAGTTTTTTCAAGAAGCAGGTGAGTGTCAGGGAGTTCACCCAGCAAACAGCAAAAATACAAATGCATCTTTAGGGCAAAAATCTCTCCCCATGACCTCAACATACACACCTTTTAAATGACATTCTAACAGCCAAGCAGTGGTTTATATTAGAAAGACAGGGAGTGCTACAGGAAAGACTGTTACATCATTTAAAGGAAAATAAAGGCTATGTTACAGATAAAACTATGATGGATAAATCAAGCTCTTAAAAATCTTTAAGTGTCAACCTATCCAGGTCTCATAGTTTTGAAGTCGTAAGGAAAAAAAATGTTTACCAACACAAATACATTTCAATTAGCAGTTTGCTTTGAAGACTAGATCTCACAGCTCAGTCCAGTGAGCTAAGCTTCATCAGTAAGGAAACTTTTTTAGAAAAATCCACTGTATAAATTACAACCACCAGTATCAAGAGTAAACCTAAGAGTAGTTTCCCTTGGAATATGGTCAGTTTGAGTGTCTTATTTGAAGGATATTAACTCTAGGAATAAACAAAAGCATCTACAGTTTTAGATGCAAGAAGACAACTCTATGCACAATTAAACTGGTACCTGGCATAGCACAGGTCAAAAAATCATCAGCCAATAAATATTTGCTTTTAGTGTATAAATGACATGAAAGATTTACCTTCTGATAGGAAGTTTCTTGCACACTCTGCTGAAAAACTCTGTTTCTGCATTTTGGTTTTCTGCACTCAACTCAAAATGGATAGGACTCTTGTCTGAAGGCTCAACATTCTGTAAGGAAATTTCCTGTATTTGTGAAACATGAAACTTTCACATTTTAATGACCAGGGTACTATTCCCAGAGAGTTAATTTTAAGGACATTTATATCTGCGTGTTTGCTGCTTGCCCTTTACTTTCAATTCTCAGTTCTTTCACCACTACAAGGAGACAGGCTACTTCCCTTCCTGTTTAACACTGCTCTCTCTGCTACTCTGTGAAGTAGTTGGCCTAATTATAGCCCTGAGCATATGCTTCCCTGCTGTAACTGCTTAGATAATCCCCCACAAGCCTTCACCACTAGAGGAAACAAGAACTGTTCCTGTACTGTTTCACACACCACAGCTGGACAAGTCCTGGATACAAAAGAAGTGAGCCCCTGTGAAGTGGCTTGTCATGCTCAGAAACCTAAGCTGTATCTAGGATGGAAGGCAGCCCTGAAATGGGGAATTTGAAGTGAAAGTGAAGAGCACAGGACATAAATTACACCAGCTGCTTTTCTACCTGAGCATAAGAGCAACAAACAGATTAACAATTCAACTTCAGGCTCTTCAAAATCCTAGGAACACATAAAAGGAACTGAGACTTGTTAGAATTTCCTCAAACCTTTCTAGTTATCTCCCAGACACTGTATCATCAAATTCTTTCAACAAATTACTTTGCACAAAGATAAAAATTGTTCCTGGTTTGTTACTGTGGCATAGCAAGAGCTCTGAGGATTAGTAACCACTGAATTCTCTTTTGCATTCAACCTCAAGCAAAGCACAAGTACCCAGCTTTGCTCTCCAGAAAGCACTGATGTGCATCACCCATAGCAGCTGGTAGATGTGTCCAGCATGCACATTGCACACCAGATTAACAAGTGCTGCAGAAAATCAGAATTTCTGCTCATAAAGCCAAAAGGTCACTAGTAAGAAGGAGCACTAACCAAGTCTGACACAGCACACTGCATTTTAAAAAAGATTCTTAATGCAATTAGAAAAGTGAGCAGTTGCTGACTTTGGAGGTCAGATCTCATTTTGAGAGACAAATTCTAGAATTACAGTAATTGCTGGGAAGAGGCAGCTTTACTGAGCCACAGGATTTTCATACACTGCAGTGTCCATGGGAGTCACACTGTAGTGACAACAAGAGTCAAATTTTCAAGTACCCTGATGCAGTAAGAAACCAAGCTACTTACTTTGAAGAGGTGTACTCTTTCATTACAAGTTAAGATCTGAAACCCTAGTTCAGTCTGTCCACTTGATGGCATGCACTCATAAAACTCTGGTTCCTTGTGTGTCAATGAATAAAGCACAATAAGAAAACTCCCAGATTCTGAAAAAACCCTAAAATAGAGAAAAAACAAACAAACAACAAACCACATCTAAAAAAACCCTTAGGAAATAGGAGAAAGTTTCTCAATATACCAAGCAAACTATCACACTGTTAGCAAACTGGTGAATCACTGCATTTTGAACAGTACTAAGCAGACTTATGACTGGTGCCACATGCAAGAATCAAACCAAAGTAGAGAAATGGGAATAATTAATTTACTTTCTAGTTAAAAACCTTTAGGATCACCTAGTACATTAAGTGAATTCCAGGAAGACTTGAATCACACCATAGAAGAAAATATGTAAAACTGATAATGTGATTTTGTTAATATAAATTAAATCTAAGATTTATAAAGGAACTTACTGTTTCAGTTACCCCTAAAGATTCCAAAAATGCTCAGTAGGAAACAATTATATTTTTTTTAGGAAATGTTATACTGAAGGTTTTTTCTACAGGTTAAGAACAGTGAGTAATAACAGTCAACATTTAATACAAAATATCAAGGAGAACGAAAAGAACATTCACTTCTAGGAAAAGTTAACACTACTTTTAGAACAACTGTTCTTTTTCTAACCTTGTAATGCACTTGTTTGGGGGTGGGGATGCTTGGGGTTTTGTTTTTTTTTAAAGTAATATATGTGACAAAGAAAGCAGTAGGAACAAGATGCTTGAAAAATACATTCATGCACAATTTTAAACTCACACTTAAGTGTTAAAAATACAAAATGCACAGATTAGGCAGTTAGTCTGCAGAGGTTAATTCTGTTTGCATGGTTCATCAAATCTGCCTAATCCACTTCCAAGATGGAATCAGTGAAAGTTAATGAGAGTCAAGTATCTTACTTGCTTATCTAATAATCTAATTGGCCTCTTATCTGTATTTGGGCATATTTAAACTGGTAAGGGAAAAAAAGTATTTTCTGTAATTACAGACACATCTGTTCACCAAATGTGGTTTTATTTCATAATTTAAAAACAAGTGTGGTGGAGCTGGAGAAATTCTTATGCACATGCCACATTTTAAAGTTTTATTTACCTGAAGAGCAGTTTTAAACTAGAAACAGCTGGACTCTCCCCCAGCTTCCATATAAAGAGAACTTAGCAAATGTCACATGTGAAAATATGTAAAGAATGAGGAAATATTATCTACTAACATCAAAATGGAAAAAAAAAAAAGTCAGAATGCAAAACTCTAATACCAGTATATTTAGCAGGAAGTCCTAAGAAGACAGTACTAGCTGCAAACCAATATGCTTCAATGTGTTGGTCAGATACAACCAGGGAGAAAGTCAAACCCAGAAAGAATAATTACAGCAGATAGCCCCACCTCCCATAGAACACAAATAATAGAATTCCCTCCAATATCTTTGAACAGAACCCATGTTGCCATGCATTTCTGTGGAAGACATTTTCAGGCAGCCAGTAGCTTTTATGTTTTACAGATAAAAGTGACTTGCCTTTCTTGAATTGAGGAACTGAATAAATATCGCAAGCACCAGGCCCAGATTTGAGGACTATAGATGTGAGTAATTCCACTCAGCCAACTAGAAACAAAGGAAAAATATCCATTTAGAGACAGTTCCATTACCAAGTTTCCACTATGTAACTCCTCAAAAAGCCACCTCAAATCTGTACTAATAAAGACAAACACTTACACTCCAACTAATGGCAGAGCATAAGCCTTGGGATCAGACTCCAGCAGCAAAAGCAGTTTTCGTGTCTGGTCCATAGTAAGGTAGCTGGAAGAAAGCAGAAGATGGGTTGTCTGGTTGGCTGGTTTTTGTTTGTTTGGGTTTTTTTAGTATTTTGGAAGGCAGTCTCTCAGAAAAATTAATGAAGAGGCGAATAAACGTTTCGATAATTCTAAAAGAAAAAAGTTGGGAGGGGAAAACAAAACCATTCTTCCTCCATACTTCTGGTAACTCCTCATCTTTTCATCCACTCCCTGTGTATCAAAGAATTATCAAGACCATATTTGTTTAATATCAAGTGATTCACAACAAATCCAGAATCCCAAGTCACGTTCAATTTGAAGAGTAATTTTCAGAGATGCATTCAGAAGCTCCAAGTAAGATGACATTTAGTTGCTTCAAGTTATTTCTGGTATGCCCTTAGCTCATCCTAAGATAGCTGTATCTGAATGATGATTCTCCACTACCATCTGACAAGCATGATTAACAGAAAAAAATTGATTCAAATTCAACCAGTTTTCATTCCAGAGCCAGAAGTGATACTGTTTTAAAAGCTGGATGCTATTTACCATCATTACATTAGCCAGAAATGTTCCTGCCCCAGTAGGAAGATCCTTCTACTCAAGCCAGAAGCAAGAATTCCTACTGAACCAATTAAGATTTGTCTGACCTCATTTCCTGCTTCTTGCTTATAACATTTTGAATTTTCCCAAGTCCAAGAAGTTACCTTAATTTTTTGCCAGTTCTTTTACTAAAAAACAAAGCACTAGTTGAGATCTTGCCTACCTACCTGCTTTAGGAAATGGGACAAACTGCCAGGCAACTTTGATAGTTTCAGCATCACCCTTTACTTACCCACATTTATAAGTTCCTTGAACTTGTGCAATATTCATAGTACTGTTCAAATTTCTTGCTAGGGCTGTAGGAATAATTGGGACAGACTTCACAGGGGTATATTCCAAGATATTTGCTGCAGTAATAGAAGCCCAGTGAAAACTAAATTGTAGATTATCCAGGTTTTCTGTGAAAACAATGTGAGCTCTGACAGTGAGCAGTTTAGAAAGCTCCAGTGATTCTTTGCTGCACAGACTGTGCTGCAGGTTCTAGAAGGAGTGAAAAGAGAAAACAGTTAAAATATAAAAAATTTTCTTCACATGGCTACCATGATTCAAGTTGTATTACACTAGAAACTCAAACAATTCATCACAGCTACTATTGCAGCAAGCACTGTATAAAAAGCCATTAAGCCAGGTCTGCAAAACTCAGAGCTGTGCTCAATATAATAAATGTAAAATACACTTGAAAGTAAATGATGCATATCTTATATATATCTTTATATTAAAAAGCTCAAGGTCACCTAAATTGTACAAAATTAATAAAATAACACAACTAGAAGGCTTGAGGTGAACTGTCACATTCTTGTGTTCAAGAAATGTGTATTTTAACTTGTGGATGTATCATCATGAGAAAGTTTAGACCTGAAGAAAGCAGTATTTGTATTATAAAATGCACACGCAAACAACTACAGGCAAACATTTACAGGTGTATTTACAAGGTTATGTCTATTGCAGAATACAGAAGACACACGTTTCAGCTCTAACTACTGACATACAGAGACTTTACCTGCAAGTCACTTTCCTAGCAACACTTTTATAATCAACAATTGCACAAATACTGCAACTCATTCCTGATAGATTTGAAAAAAAGTTTTTTTTTCTTGTTTAAGTAAGTTTGCTATAATCTCCTTTGTGTTGCTGGTTATGGTGGTGAGACCAGCTGAAAAATATTGGTCAGACAGCAAGATTTTAGTCTAAGAGTAAAGACTGTGATCCTTAAGCACATGTCAAGGCAAACTGCTTTAAGTTTCAAATATATTTTTCAACAACACTTGAGCAGCTCATTTCACATGACCAAGCAAATAGTCTTCCTTCAGCCACAACTTTGCTGTTTGAAACTGGTGGGTGGGTGGAAGTCAATCACCATGCCACAGCCCAATGTCCTGTCCAGAAGACAGTTTATTGTTTAAGAGACTTGAAAGTTCTGAAGAGCTGCCTACCTTGAAAGCCAAGCTAATATCTTCAGCACTGTGCACTATGATATTATCTGAAGAAGGTCCCCAGGCATTAACTACACAGGGAATCAAGAAGTCTCCAGGAAGAGGTGCAGATGGAATTTTGCCTGAACCACCAGCAACTTCTCGGCCGGGATCAAAGCGATTGATTGTTAGTGTGACACCTTCCCCATCTTCAAAATAAATAAATAAAGTTAGAGTGCAAGAGCAACAACTCGGGCTCCTTGCAAACAGCTTACTCAGCCAATCAGTGCTGTTGGTCCACCTGATGTTTATAGTTACCTTCATCTGCTCCAAGAGTTCCAAGCAAAAAACAGGAAAATAATTTCTTTCCATTCTGCTTCGCATGGCGATAGGCGAGTCGCAAGGTTTTCTCCATCAGAGATAACTTTGGGTTTCTAAACAGAGGTAATAAACAAGTTTAAGACCTATTTTGTTTTGTTTAAGTATTTTTGATGCTGCAACAGCTTCCATTTTTCTATCTTCTAATAATATACAGGACCAGCCCTAAGCCCTAAACAAGAAAAAGGTAAGAATTCACATTCTGTATAAAAAACCAAATTAATTTTAGCTCATGTGCTGTGCCAAACCCCCAGTATTCACATTCAAAAAAGCCATGTTTTAACTCTTCCAGCTCTACAGAATGCTCCATATGACCTGCTCATTAGCACACTCTCTGTGTACATTTTGTAAAAATTTTTGTTCTGTGAAAATATTTACATAAGGAAAAAAATACGTTAAAGAAAATTACGAGCACATGGTTAATTTTACACCTTTCCAGCTGGAAAGGAAACATGAAGAAGCTGTAAGTTACTTTAGACTGAGTAACTGTAACCCACCTGATTGTGAGATACTACAGAAACTCTCAAATATTCCCAATTAAAATCCCTCTATACTTATAAGAACCACACCAGTTGTTTCTTTTTCTTTGTGCCTTGTCATATGCTAGACTCAAAAGCTCTAATAAGGCACTGGACCATAGAAATGTTAATTTACAACATTTATCAGCTTAAAAAAGGTTATTCCTACCTATAATAGGTGATATGTGAGCCAATGACATCGCCCCTAGGGACTGGGTCCCAAAGTGCACACTTAGAGAGAGGGAAACTGAAAGGGACCATCCTTTCGGGAATGAATCTGGGAAAATCAGAGAGATAAGGAAGGAAAAGGGATCAGAGCTCAGTGCTTTCAAACTGCATTAATAAGGAAAAAAGGAGTAACACTAAGAAAAACAACAAATGCAATACACAAACTGTTGGCACTATCTTGTTTCAAGTCCAGACCAAAGGAGCAGAAATTTTGTCTTATGAAGTTGTCAAGGATACAATTGAGAAAGTCAACCCAAAACTTTCATTTTTCACCTGACAGTTCCTTCCTCTCACCTTGGACGATGAGTAGGTCAGAACACAAATTTGCAGATTAAGCTCAAGAAAAACCATTCTAGATACATTGTAGGGAAGGAAAAGGCTGTCAATCATAAGAAACTCCCATGGCACACAGAAAATCTTGATTTAGCTAAGTTAACATTAGACCAGCTTCCAGAAGCCCTGTTTTAACACTTGTAAAAGTCATCATCATTCAGTCCACTTAAGCTGGGAGAAATTCTGAAATAAAGCCTTGGCTTAACTCAAATAACATAGTGCAAAATTTGCAATCAGACTTCAGAGGTCTGAAAAAAAAAAAAAAAAGAGTTAAAAAAAAAAATAAAATCACAGACTTACTTCCAGAAGCAGGATTACATTTTTAAGAGTTGCCTGAACCAATTATATTAAGTAAAACACAAAACGCAAGAGTCTGCACCATTTGGCAAATACCTCAACACTTTTCAACAAATAAACATGAACTTCCTCTGTAGGTATTTGAAGCGTCAAGCTTTGCCAAGGTGCTTCCTTTCCATTTCCTTAAGTTGCCAGGAAAGAGCTTTCTCTGTTTTTAAGGCAGCTCTCCAAGCAACCAACCTCCCTCTCATGTTTTAAGTTAATTTATCCCCTTTAAACGCCCAGCAAAATTAAACCCTAATTCAGGTTTGCAAAAGGGAAAACATTTTTAAAGCCTCACTCTTTTCACTGGTTTTTAGCAAGCACAGATCACAAGCACAGGTCACAGGTCACCCCCTCAGAGCTCTTCACAACCAGACCCGAGCTGGCAGTGACCCGACGGGCCGGGGACAAGGCACCCCGTCCTCTCCCCTTCCCACCCCTCGTCGGGGAAAGGGAGGGCGGACCCTGCCGGAATAGGTACCTCAGATCCGGGCCGGGCAGAACGGGATCCATTCGAGGCGGCGGCAGCTCCGCTCTCACCTCTTTTCCCCGCCGCGGGGCGCGGGTACGGGGCAGCGCCCAGGGCCTGCCCGCCACTGACCCTCCCTCAGCCGCCTGCCAGAGGGGCCCTGCCAGCGCCCTCCGAAGGAGGAGGGGAGCGCCCAAAGACAGCCCCTCCCGAAGGCCTGCGTGCGGCTGCAGAGGGGAACCAGAAGCCACCGGACCTTCCCGGACCTAACTGGACCTTCCCTTCCCGGCCGGTCCCGCCCGGCTCCGGCGCCTCCCCTCAGCCTCACCGCCGGCCCTTCGTCCCCTGCCGCCAAAGGCCGCGGGCCAATCAGAATGCACAACAGCCCGTGTCCCCGCCCCCGCCGCCCGCTCCGAGCCAATCGGCACACGGCAGAGGGAAGCGGTTGGCTCGACCAATCGAAGCGCCCCCTCCGGGAGAAACCAACCGCCAGCGCGCGCGCCGGGGGTTTAAAAACGCCAGCGCGGGGGGAAACGGTCAGCGGGGGCCGCGCAAGCGCAGTGGGGCGCCGAGGGGTTGCTATGGCAACGGGGGCGCCACCACCGCCGCCACCACCGGGCAGGGCCGTGGCAGCAGAAATGGGTTCCGAAATAAACCCACACGATCATTCCGCTTGACCCGGTCCTGCCTGGCCTTCGTGGGGTGTGAGCCACCTACAGCGCCCACCGTTCCGTTATGACTCGTGACACAAGTCTATTGTCCGCGGTGCGGCCTATCCCTCACGGGGGCGCAGCGGAACGGCCCGGCCGCTTCGCCCCCGCCATATGCTACGCGGGGTGAGCGTTCACCGGAGGGCGGTGCTCTGCGTCCCGGGCTGGGAGAAGAGCGCACAGCAGCCCCGGGATGGTGGGGCTGGGCAGTGCCGCCCTGTGCCGGGTACACCGGATGGGAAAGCGTCGGCTGCCGGCTCCCTGCGCGCTTATCCGCCCCGCCCCTCGCCGCCGAGGACCCGGAAGCACTTTCCCTCGGCGGGGACAACTCATCAGCGGGTGGCGCGGTGGCAGCTCTGCCTCAGCCCTGGTTTCGGTGCCCGCCGCTCCCCTCCCGTTCTACGGCCGCCCTCAGGCCGCCGCCTCGCCGCCGCTGTCCTGCTGCTCCTTCGCCGCCGCTTCCTTCTCCTCATGAAGCCCGTCGTCGTCTTCGTCCTCGGCGGGCCCGGGGCGGGCAAGGGGACGCAGTGCGCTCGGATCGTGGAGGTGAGGGGCAGCGGACCC
>JAAWXA010000008.1:21882843-21941662 GCA_038090715.1 Florisuga fusca
CCCGCCGGGGCAGGGAGGGAGGGAGTGGGGGGGCGGTATGGGACTACATGTCCCGGCGTGCCCCGGGGCTCCGGCTGAGGGGGACTCTGCTGGAGGGGCCGCGGTGCACGCTGGGAGTTGTAGGCCCCCGCGGTGGGATCTGCGGCTCTCCTTGGGGTCATCGCTTGGGGCAGCGTCGCCCCCCATGTCCCGTGGGTCTGGGCACTTTTCTAGCTCTGATCCACCTTCTTGCTCCTCTCAGGCGATAAAATAAAGATAACTGACCCACATCTTCCCGTTAGTTGGTGAGGGACCCCCAACTCCAGCTTTTTCTCGCTCCTTTTTTTTCCCCGGCATCCTGCTTTACCGGTGGGCAGTGGGACACCCGCCTGGGTTCTGGGGGTCTCCGTGAGTCGGTGGTACCAGCAAGGGTTTGGACAGGAGCACCGACCCCCCAGCCTTGGGGGAAGGACAGGAACATGTCCCTGGGGAAGATCCGGGCTGCCTGGCGGTGGTGCCTTGTCAGGCAGGTCCTGCAGCCCGGCTGGTGTGGGTGGCACTCTGCACATCCTGCCTGGCCACCTAGGTGACTGCGGGGCTGCCACCCACACCCCTTGGGCTGAGGGTTTCCTAGCCTGGGAGTGAAGGTGAGATGGCTTCCAGTGGCAGGGAATACGGTGCCTTCAAGTGAGTAGGGTCCGTGGCTTTTGAAGCCTGCCTCATCAACTTAAAGAGGGGGTACAGTAGGTGTTACAGGGTGTTGGCTTGTCGACTCGGTGCCAGCTCTAAGTTGTGAAAGTAAAATGTTAAAAGTAAAACGGGAATTTTATTCTGTGACAGAATATGATAGAGGTCAAAGGATGTCCTGACCCCGTAGGTGGTTAATCTTGGTCTCTCTAGTCAGAGCCTAAAACTAAAAGCTGAGCAGATTTTGCTGTATTTTTCATCTTTTCATTTTTTCAAATAAATTTTTACAGCCCTGTGATCCACAACATGTTTCTAAGAAAGAATGGTGAATGCTACATGGTGTAGTACTGTCCTTTGAAAAAACAAACAAAAAAAAATCCCAGGGATAATTAAGTTGTATTTAAGTGGATAATTAGGGAAGTAGTTAAGGCTGAATGCTTCCAAGCATGTGTATGTTTAATTTGAAACAGGTTTTTTTACCTTTTTTTTTTTAAATGAGGAATTGTGTGTAATTTTCATATTGAAAACCATGTCAGATTAAAGTTTACCCATATCTGCACTGAAAGATACCACTAAAAACTGTAGCAATTCCTATGTTTCTGTAACTATTGGTGGAAAAATACCAACCAACCAACAAAAAAACCCCAACCAAAACTGCAAATCCTGCCCCAGGCATATTTTGTGTTGGCTATTCTGGTGATGCTGCCATTATACTCCAGTTGTCACAGTGTATAACTAAGTTATGTGAATTTGGTCCAGACTGGAAAATGCCGTTGTGACTTTAGTTTTGAAGGATTTTAACCTCAAATTATAGACTCTCATTCAAGCTGACTCATTCATGAAATTATATTGTGTAATGAATGGTTCAGACTGCTCATAAAGCCTTTATGGTAAGGTCAAATTCTGCCCCTGGCATGTTGCAAAAAAATGATCTTAAACTGCAGGGGAATCTTTAGGCTGTCCTTAATGGCCTTCACCAAACCATTTCTGTAGCCTCGGGGCTGAAGTACCTTGTGTGGCTGCTGGCCTGTGTTCAGAAGCACAAATGCTTTTGGCTTGATAGGCTAATATAATTGGATAAAGACCACTTTGCTAGGAGGAATTTAAACAAGTCATTGCTACTCGAATTATATTTGCAGCTAAAAATGAAAGAAGAAAGTTAACTTTGCTTGGGCTGTACTTATTTTCTTTTCCAAGCCTGGAAAGGGAAGTCCAAATAATAATAAATGTAAATTTGCTTTAATTCTGCTCGTGTTGGTGAGAAGTTATTTGGTGGGCTGGTAGCAGAAAGCAGGTGGGTCTGCTGACTGCCACCCGTGGCTTTCCTACTCCTTTGGACACAGCTACAGGAGCCCTTGGCTGAACATTGAGGGAGAGGAGGGAAGAGTTAGTTGAAGGGAGAGTTGGACTGATGGGAGCCTGCTGGAAAACTTCAGAAAAAGGGGGACCTGAAGAGGGAAGTGTGGGTGAAATGCAGCTGAGGTACTGAAGAGCAACGCCTTTTTATAAGCAAGCAACCTTGGCCTGGCCCCAGGCAGCCCCTCAGAGTCCTGGTGCAGGCAGTTGAATATCCTTTATGCAGTTAATACTGTCTTTAGGTTGAAAGTCTATTTTTGTTTGGAATTTAAACCCTGTTGGCAGTTTGCCACAGAGAAGAGGGGCTGTAGCTGAGTGAAAAATAACCCCCCATTTATCCTTGTAAATGAACTGAATAATATTAGTTCACAGTTGGGATGAATCTGACCCAATATCTTGCTGTAGATCTGAAATTTGTGCTCAACAAAAAGTCAGTATGAACTATAAATACTTCTTGGTTACTGCTCACATGAGGGATCTAGGACAGAGCATAGCATGTGGAAGAAGTCTCACTTTGCTGAGATGAGGTCTTGTATGATTGTAGCATTAAATGTTTTTACTTTTTAAAAGTGCTGTGTTTTTTAGAACAAAGTGGGTATTCTGTGCTACCTTGGAATGATTTCTCAAAGAAGGGATGTAACTATTTTGCTGACTATGCTTTATAGTCCTAGAAAAGGGAGAAGGCTATCACATTTTGTGGCAGAAATCTGTATTTTTTTCAAGTACTAGCTTAAATCCTAACTGCTCAGTATGTGTGTGCTGGAGTCCCTTGTTCTGGAGGAGGCATGGATTCATGGCAAATTTGGACCAGACAGAGAAATGATTGTAGGGAAAAAGATGCATTAACAAGTGGAAATGGGTATTGACACAGTGTACAAAAGGGAACAGCAGGTAAGTGATTAGGTTTCTTTATCTTTTCAGATAAGGTTGAAGGAGACAGCTGAAGCAGGCTGGTTTCCTCAGATATGGAGGGAAGACTCCTGTGTACATTCCACAAACTCACAGAATTGTCACTGAAATGCAAATGCAGTGGAACTGCTGCTCTGGACCAGTTCCTCCTATTTAGGAAGGGATGAAGCAGTATTCCCTCTTAAGTTCTTTCTTATCCTCTCCCTTCCAGCTCTGCAGATTAACTCCTGAAACTTTTCACAACTGTGTCACCTGGGACTGCTGTGTAGCTTGTCATGTGAGACACAATATCTGAGCAGGTGGTTGAGTCGTGTCTTTTCAGTGCAGGCTCTTGTAGGGCAAAATGAATGGGATCTATTTTGGACTTCTGAAATTTTCTTTAAAAATGGTTGTAAAGTCAAGAAAAAAAAAATACGTTCTTCAAATGTGCACAAACTGTGCTTTCATGTACTTAAATTTTAAATCTTTAAGTTTTGTTTGAAATACAAAACTGGTTGGAGGAAAGAACAATAACTAAGTCATTTGTCTTTATTTCAAGTAAGATCTGAGATGTATTTGTGTTTATTTGTTTTGTCAAGGTAGTTCTGTAGGGATTTTGGGTATATTTATGGTTAAATCTGAACTAATCCCTCAAGGTGAGATGCTGAGTTTTCTCCTTGTATAAGAGCACAACTTAATATCCAAGTAGAAAAAGCTATTAAGTTGTTCTGGGATATGTGATAAGGACATTTCCTAGGGTGAAGAAAACAATGCAGAGATGAACTCATTGTATCAGAAACATTCCTCTGAAAGTTGCAGTGGATTTAGGTTTGGCTGTTACGTGTTAATTGTCTTCTCCCTGAGGGACAGCATTAGCTTTCTTGAAATAAAAAACATTTTTTAAATTGTTTACTTTAAACTCAATTTCTGAAATGCCTTTCAAGAGTGCCAAGTGTTAGCAGTCTGCTCAGCCTTGAGTTTTCATAGTTGTTTTTTTGAATATAAGCTTATATTCTGAACTTTGGAGCTTTTTTTAAAACATGGTGTGTGATCATACAAATCAATCCCCCAAAGATTTATTGCTCTCTGCTTCCTTGTTGCAGAACACAGACTTACTCACTGGGTATTGAATTTTGGGCTTGCCCAAACACCCTGGGTGCCTTTTATTGCAAAGTGTTCCTGAAGCACTGTGGTGCTGGTTTTGCTCCCCTCTTCCCTGGCAGTACAGTCAGTGGGATCTCTTTTGTGTGTTTTGTTTTGTTAATGTGGTTTTTTGTTTGTGTTTCCTCCCCCAGAGGCAAGAACATATTTCAAACTAAGAAAATTTAGATATATTTTTTTTATTGGAATAAGCAGACAGAAGATATATTATTGTATTATAGTTTATACTCCAAAGTTATAATTCCAAGTGCTAATTGCTAATAGGACAGACAAAAACTTTTTAGTTTAAAAAAAGAAGGCTGTAGGCTTTATGTGATTCTATTAATATTTTAACTAATTCTCAAGTAATATGCCTGAGAACATGTAGTAAATTTTCCTTGTTTATTAAGGTTGCCCAAGATATGACAGGTTAGAAATAGGGCAATAAATATTTGTATTTTATGTGTTTAGATCTTAAGCCCTGTGACTTTCCTTTTCAGAGTCGCAATGATAAGCTGAGATAGGAGTCAAGGTCAAAGCAGTAATTTGTGTTTCTCTTGGTTTTTTTCTTGGCTTCTGCTCATTTAAGGAAGTCTCAAGCTGTGTGTTTAGTGGAGGGATGTGTTGCTGGACCACACAGGGCTGAATCAGAAGTAAACCTTGTCCCCCTTGAAAGCTGGACTGTGTGAGGAGTCCAGCAGCAGCTGCTGCACACTGCTGGGCCTCTTACTGCCTGGAGAACATTCCTCACACAGCATCCCCCTTATTCAAGTGTGGCACAGATATGACTCCTGTATTTTCAGTTGTATTTATCCATTTATTGTATTTACTGAAAACAAAGCACGTTCTGTCTAGGGGAGTGGAAACTGCAGATCCTGGCTGAGAGGAGAAAGCTGGAAGTGGCTATAGGGCAGGGGAGAGAAGGGCATCCCAGGGGGGCTGTGATTTGGAGATGTGGAGCACACAGTGTGCACGTCCTGGTTTGTTCTGCTGAACCAGGACTGGTTTACCAGCCTACTGCATGACAAACAGGAGGGTTTGCTCTGCTTTGCACAGTTCCTGCTCTGTGCTGTTCTGAGTAATGCCTCTGGGCTGGGCTGGGATTGAAGGAAACCCGAGCTTAGGTTTCCACATCACTGTGACTTTTTGTATTCTTTTTGAAAGCAAAGGAAGATGCCTACAGTGCTGTGAAGTCAGCTGATTTTTATCTTTTTCATTCTCAGTCAATTTTTGTAAGATACTTGGTTTATGAATCTCCAAATATTAAACCAGCTTTAAAATAACGAGAATTTGTGTAATAGAAACTTAATTTTTTTTTTCTTCTTACAGCACAGCATGCCAGTCCACTAGCATAGCAGAAAACATTATTTCCGAAATAAGTTTTAGAATAGTTACTTCTACATTTTCTTTTTTTTCCTCTCTATGATCTAAATATCTGTCCAGATTTTAGGTGCTCAGCATATTTGTGTTGTTTTTTTTTAACCTGGCTTCTATTTCAAGTCCTCCTTTCATTTGGATATTACGGATCGAAGATGTGCGCACCCTTCAACAACTGGAGAAACTGCCTTTTCACTGGTGGGCAGCCACAGTCCTGCTCCCTTTCTGATTCTGGAGGGAAAGAATTGGGCAGTAGCTGCAAGAAGTGGCATTCTGGAGATTGCTGGGAAGTCGTGCTGGCACAGTGCAAACCTTGGCAAGACGCAGGAGCCCTTTGCCCCTTTTTTTTTCCTGCAGTTACATCACAGCCTCTTTTGTAAGCTCCTGGGAATGTGACTATTTTCTCTGATTCAGGACATTTGCTGAGGGTTTAAGATGAAAGAAGACTGTGTGCCCTATAGACATTGATTAAAACTGGCAAGAGCAGCGTGAGCACCACGTCTCTGAAACCTTCTGTGCATGGAGCAGCAGCCAAGCCTTTCTCCCTGCTTGTTTGCATTGTTTAAACCAACATGTTTTCTTTGGCTCTTGACTCGGTACAGTTAACAAACAGATGTTTTGCCCCTGAAGGAGAGATTTGTTTTTCTTATTGCCTGGTTAATCCACTCTGAAGGTTACTCTAGAATATGATTTACTATTACCTAAACCGAGTTATTTACACAACAACACTTTAAAACACTTGTATCTTTTGCTTCTCTATTCAGCTGTTAAAAAACTATTTGAGCTTGCTGTTGCAAAAGAAAGAATTCCAGAAATTATCTTGACTTCATTTCGGTTTTGTGCATAAAAAGGGAAATGCCAGGGAAAATTAAATGGTTTGGTAATCCTCTAAAGCTGAAGGGATTATATTTTCCTCATGTTTTCTCCTGTGTAGAAACTTGATGTTGAAAATATCATTAGTCTTTAACTTTAGCAAGAAGAGCTACATGTTAATTTAGAGTTCAGCAGAGTAGGATTTCTTGCTTATACAGTAAGATTTATTCTGGTTTATGGCTTCTGTAGTTCATAGTTAATATTCAGATTTGCAATTAAATAGGCATATCCAAATGCAATGCACATTAAAGCAGTAGAGTGAGTTTATAGAGGAGCTTTTTCTTCACAGTTATTTAGAGAAAATCTTGCTTCCTTTTTTTTTTTTTTTTTCTCGCCAGCTGTGTAGAGTTGGAGATTTAGGTAATTATATCCCTTCTTAAATTATGACTATGGCAGAACTAACTTTCCATGCTTTTTGGAGGGAAATTGGAAAGCAAGGGAAATGTTTTTTCAAGTCACTTAGTGGGTCGTGTAATATTTCTGTTGTACTTAGTCCGGTTGCCAAGTTTTTAAATCCCAAGTTCACAGCCTTAAAAAAAGAGTGTAGTCACATTATTATGCTGCTCAGACACCTTATTTGAAATTTGCTTTGGATGTTGCTGCAGCCAAGATGATAACCCCGAAGTTTTTTTTGCTGCTGCTTTTGTTTTGTGTAAAAGTTTCAGGAAGATTATGTATAGGTGTACTCTGGCTTGGATGTATTGCTAGCTTGGGTAGTCCCCAGGAAAAGTCTTTATTGCATGTTTTTATGGACTGTTTGGTTCAGGAACATTGTATACTCAGTTATTTTTCTTGTGGTGTTAAGTGAGCTGAGAAAATGATCATTTTGTGCTCTGAAATTTCCTTTGTAATAATGCATTTCTCTTTGTTAAGACCATTTGTATGTTTGCACGAGGTGTCTTTGTATGATGGTGAATGCCTGAGATTTTTCAAGTGCAATACTTTTCCTTTATATTTTACATTTGCAACTTCTAGGTGTAGTTTGAGGTGAAAGAAAAGAATAATGTTACGTTTTAGTATCATATTTATACATTTGAACCTGATCTCTCTGCTCCCCTTCTCTTGACTGTATGTGGGGTGACCTCAGGTGACACCAGTGTGGCTGTTAACCTCCATCTGCTGCATCACCATCAGGAGAAGACACTGGTGTTCCCCTTAGCTTGTTCTGTTCATCCCAGGGAAGGAGGTGACAGGGGCAGGTTTGGGGGGGCACAGGTAGGACTCTGTGTGTAGCTGCCATGCTAGACCCAGAGGTAGAAGTGGTTTGACCAAAGCAAAGGAGGAAATTGGTGCCAAAAGCATCAAGGGGAATGTAAGGATTTCTGGCTGGTGCAGTGCTATAAACATTCCTTCAGCTCCCCAGGACCTGGAAACACCTCCTATGTTTTTCTTTAAGTAGGTAATTAGATAGAATTACAAACCTATTGCATAAAGATACCAAGCGAGGGCATTATCTCAGCTTTTTCACTTTGTAAATCAAGAATTGACTCGGTATCTGATAACCACCGAGGGTTTTTTAGTTGAACTGTTGCGTGGGGTTATAGCTTGTATCTACCTTGGCGATTGTAAAACTTCTCATTGCACAGTGTAACATTTCAGGAAGCGCCATGGGGGCTTTGAAACAGTCTCCTTTCCAAACATAACAAAATTACCTTTCAAAACAGGACGTGAATGCCTGACCAAAGGCCTGTTGAGCCTTTTACCCAAGAATCAGTTTGCTGCTGTGCTTTCTGTGTTTATGGAATATTCTGTGTTGTCACATTACACACTGAAGATGGAACTGATCTGTCAGTAACAAGATTCACTGTCTCTGTTGTAATACGCAGATAAATGTGGCTGACGCTGCTGATGTTGACTTTGCAGGTGTAGCAATTCAAGGGAGTGTTTCCCTTTTCTTTCTTTTTTTTTTGCACATTTCAGAAATATGGCTACACACACCTTTCTGCTGGGGACCTCCTCCGAGATGAGCGAAAAAGGCCAGGCTCACAGTATGGAGAACTCATTGAGAACTACATTAAGGAGGGAGAAATTGTACCGGTTGAAATAACAATCAGCTTGCTGAAGAGGGTAAGGAAAGAGCTGTTTCCTTGCTGGTGCACTAAGAAACAGGGCAGGGGCTGTATTCTGAAAGAATTGTCTTTCCCCTGGCAGGGTGTGAGCAGTATGAAATGGCACACACAGGTGTGCATTGGGCTTTCCTTAGCAGTTTCTCATGCTCCTTTCTGGCAGGTTGGAGGAGGGTAGGTGATGGCCTGTGCTACCTGCAGAACTGTGAGAATGGATTTTTTTAAATTTTTTTTTTTTTAGTAACTCTAGGGAAACGAGTGAAACTCTTTCTTATTTCCCTTAACTGGCTTTTGGACCTCTTGATCAGGTCAGTCATGTTTGACTGGAAGGCAGGAGCCCTAAAGGTATGGAGCTGCACTAAGTTTTAGAGTTTATCTAGGTGAAGGAGAAGAGCACCTGCTGATGTTCCTGTGGAATGAAGAACTCGGGCCTTTATCCTTAGATGTCCAGCAAGACAACCAGAGTATCTCCTTTATGCCAGAGAAGGCTTCTGTTTCTCATGGCACTAAATTTACCTGGCATTTTTTCCAGTAGAATGAACTGCAGATCAGGGTTGTTTCAAAATCTTAGTGTGTAATAGCACCTTCCAGCACCTTGTATTAAATCAACTTTTAAAGTTGGGATTGTGTGTTGTGAGATTTTGAGCTTTATGAAATAGTGAGTTCAGTGTGAATGAAGGTTGTGGGGGTGTATCACTGCATTAATGAGCATGCACTGAAGTCAAAACAAAAATATATTTTGTAAAGCTGCAGTAATGCTGAGATAAATGCATCTTAACTTCCCGTGCCAACATTTTGAGGGTAATTTAATAAGTAGATAAGTGGTTGTATGTGCAGGAGAGCATGAATTGAATTATCTTTTATCAGGCTATGGATCAAACAATGGCTGACAATTCCCAGAAGAACAAGTTCTTGATTGATGGGTTTCCCAGGAATGAAGATAATCTTCAAGGCTGGAATAAGACTATGGATGGAAAGGCGGATGTTTCTTTTGTTCTGTTTTTTGATTGTGACAATGAGGTAATGAAGAGTCCTATTCTGCAGCTTCCTTCTTGCTCTCTTATGAGAACCATTCAAGAGAAGCAATAAAACTCTTATCAGGTAGTGAATGGACTAGTGTAAAAGCAGGAGGAAAATTTGGTCTGTGAGATTCTGGGGTATTTTGGGAAGTTGTTTCTGAAGATAAAATACTGCAACTTCAGGAAGTTGCATTCTTAAGGAAAATGAAAACTTGAAATATGTTATATAAAATGGTTTGGTTAATTTTCAGAAAACATGACTTTACTCTTAGTAACTGTTGGTTAGTCCAAAATGAGTTTGATATCCTGATTTGCTTTGGTTTTAAAGTGCTGGCAGCAGCAGCCTTTTTTTTTTTTTTTCTGTAGTTGTGAGCTGTGCTATAGGATAGCCAGTAATCAACATTCTATTCAGCAAGTCATTAGATTACAAGGGCATTTTGACAGTGATATATTATATTAATTTAACAAGTGCCATTATACTGCCTTTTTCAATATATCAGTGCCCTTGAGACGTAAAAACTGATATGAGAATCCCAGCACCTTAAGCTGACTTTCTTCCTTTTAACCTTTTCCCTAATTTCCTGAGAAACTGCGTAACTTTTTTAACTTAAATGTGTTGTGTTTGTTTGTTTTTAATCTCAAAGAACAACTGAAGGATTGTTCTTTTCTATTTACAAGCATGAATAAGACTAAATTATTTTTTTTGCCGTGGTGAGGTGTTGATTTATTTAAATCTAACAGTAGACAAGGATGCCTATGTGACATTTTGGGTTTTTTTACAATGAGAGTACTGTGTAGGAAAAAATAGTTTTTAACCATTGTCCTCTTGCATGACTAGGATAACTCACAGAATTGTCACAGTTGGTAAAGGCCTCTAAGATCAGTGAGATCAATGATCAAACGTATTCATGAGGTGTACATGTGTCAGAACTTAACCTTATGTTTCAAAACATAGTTCATTGGGAAGTTTTTAACTCTAAAACTTCTTCAGTTTCTACTTAAATTTTGATTTTTAAGTCTTCATTGTTGAAAAACATGGTAACACCTTAGTGTGTGTCCTTAACAAAATTTTTTTGTTCCAAGTTGGAGACCCAGGCTGACCATAGAGCCTGAAGTTGCTTTTCCTTCCACTGACCCCAATCTCATTTTAAGAGCCCCCATTCTCATAAACTGATGAGGTGTAAAGCTATCATCCTTTTTGCCTGGAAATACCTAATTTTCCATATGAATTCTGGCTGATCTCCAGATCCGTATTTTGTGTATCAGGTCTATTTAGATTTTAAGTGTATTTGTTGTTCCTGATTTCAAGATGACACCTTGTCTTCTTGGTTGTGATCATCCTTTTGATGTTTTTTGTAGATATGTATTGACCGCTGTCTTGAAAGAGGCAAGAGCAGTGGTAGGAGTGATGATAATCGGGAGAGTCTGCAGAAGAGGTACCACATCCAAAACTTTTCAGTTCCCTTCTGATTAGATTTTCCTATGTAACGCTTTGGGGTTTTTTCCCCTCCTCTGCTTTCTCCTAGGATTCACACATACCTGCAATCTACCAGGCCTATAATAGATTTGTATGAGAGAATGGGAAAAGTCAGAAAAGTGGATGCCTCTAAATCTGTCGATGAAGTAAGTGTATAAGCCAAAAAATCAGGGGGGTTACTGTGTCAGGGTACATGTTTTTGGCATTATTTTGAGATGTGTGTTATGTGTGGTTGGTGTGCTAATTAAGCACTTCTGTGTGTATTAGTGAGGGAGGTTGTGGAACTCTCATTTTGACTCTTGAAGAACAGACTAAGATGTGAATAACTTTGAGAAATCAATTAGTTCTGCTAGAACATGAGGTGGACTAAACACATTTTTAGTGTTTCTTTAAGTGTCTTGTCTTTTTCATTTTAACTTTAGCTTTTCTGAGATAGTATTGCTTTTCTGTGTTTCCCAGATCTGATGCCAATTTCACTATTAAAGAATTACTTTGAATGTTCTAAGAAAAAAACTTCATTTTTTAAAATACTGTCAGTTACTGTGTGTTCTGGTTTAAGTGGATGTAACTGTTCGACTAACACTTCAAAAATTTAATATTCTTCTCTCTCTTTGCAGGTTTTTGAAAAAGTTGTACAAATTTTTGACAAAGAAGGCTAATTCCCAGCTTGAGCATTCATTTAAACATGTGCTTGAATCTTGCTTGAATAGCTGCTACTGCAGTCCACTCTTTGTAATTGTTTTTAAAAAATTGTATTGGTTTTTTTCTTCATATATCTAATGATGATTCAAAAAGCAGTTAATTACAAATGGATCTGTTTTTTAAATAGGAAATAATTTCTTGTGGCTATAGTGTACAAATTTCAGGGTTCCCCGTTAGTACAAATTCAATTACTTGCATGGCAAAACCACAGTTAATACATTTTTCTGATGAGATTATTTATTCTGTCACAGTTCCGTGCCTCTCATGAGCAGTCCTTCTTATTCCTTATTGCCATACACATTTTTTTTAATTTTTTTTTTTTTTTTTTAAGGATCAATTAAACAGGAGCATTAAGCAATGAGGGGCTTATGTGCCCTTGTATGGTTTTTGGATGCTTGGACCAAATTTAGCAGATATTTTTTCAGCTTATAATTTTGTCAGGAAGTTCCCTGCTCTCCCCAAACTTGAATTCTGTAAGTCAGGCTACAGTTAGTATGAGAATGTATCTTAGCAATTCTAACAAAACTATTTAAGATGCTGTTCAGCAATAGACATACAAAGTAATTTATGGAAAGTGGTGCTTTCTTGTGGCTCTGGGTGTAAATTGTCTTTTAAGTTCTCAAGTACTTGGATGACATGGCCCTGGGCTTTACTGTGTCTTCATTTGCAAATGGTTAAGAACATAAATTGAAAGTCAGGTCCATATTTCCATACTCATTTATTTTCAATGATAGTTGTGTATCTTAATTACAAAACTCCTAAGTAGTGTACAATAAGCAAAATCTTCTAACAGTTATGTCTTTTTAACAAGTGGAAGGGATTTTCTGTATTATTATTATTATTATTATTATTACTGAAGTACTGTGTTTACTCGATGCTTTAAGGTTTATTACCTGGGGAAATATTTTTGTGGTTAAACTAGTGAATTTGTTTCCCTAAAAGTGTATGATTTTAATAGCTGTTTGTTTTGAAAAGACTGTAAATTATTGCACTTTTGTTACAAAGTGGTCAGCTGAGAGGAAGATACCTGCAGAAAGAAGTTCCATTCCCTTGTACAATTTGGGTTCTGTTTCATCACGTTCTCTTGAATTAGCCAAGTCCAGTCAGCAGCAATAGTTGGAATAAGCAGATAACTAGCTGAAACAAACTGGCTTAAATGTTTGCACAGATGTGGTGTAATTCTGCCTTTTGTTTAAAGTAACCTTTTCTCTCCCCTATATAGTATGCATAGGTCTGTGGGGCCCCAGCCATGCATTCCTTGCATGCCCTAAGCTTTCACTGAAGAAGGCTCCAGAAGGCTTGAAGGATGAGTGTTTTAACTCATTTTAGTGATAGAGTGGTTCTTCCTCCATTAACTGATACTGTAATTGGTTTGTGGTGTGCTAAGAGGTGTTGGGAATGACAGGGAATTGCAATGTGGAAATCTTGGGATTCAGCCCTTCTTTATTGGCGACTTTCTTTATTTAGGAAAAGCTTTAAATTAAACCTAGCTTCTAATTAGAATCAGACATATGGGTCCTCATCCTGCAATCTGATCTGTGCAGGCAAATTTGTATTTGCATGAATTCTCATCTCCCCGAGCTTCCTGAGACTGTTGGACTGGGAAGAGATGAGTGCAGAAACAAAGGGTAAAAACTCCAGTGTCTTTTCCAGGATGGTCAGAGTTCAGACAGTGAACTGAGCACCAAAGTAGCTGTTTGGTACTGCAGAATCTGTGGACCATGACTACTTTTGTGAGTGTGGGAAGCTAATGCTTTTGCTTTGTGAATTTCCCCTTAAAAAAAAAAAAATATAACAAACCATGGTGTTTAATTCTTATTGTGTAAGTATGCTGACATAGGATAGGATCCAGCAAAACTGCATGTTTTGATATGAAGGTTAGAATCAAGGTTTTTCCAAGAAGACTTCAAACAGGATTCTTTAATTAGAGAGATCTAATTATATTTTGTTTCTAAGTTACTGGTTTTTACAAGATCCGTTCCAAAGAGAGTATCTGTTTTCTCTCATAATAGACTTTTTTGTGTATTTAAGTGCTGAAACAAAGAGAAAACCCCTTTGGAGCAAGTTTTTAGCGAAAACCCCAATGTTTTGACAATATTGAATTTGGAGTGGATTGTAATGTGTCTGTGCAAAGACTAGATTTTTTTGCTCATTTTATTTATTGAAGATGGCATTAAATGTGTTACCTATTCTTTCAAGTTAGACTTATGATTGAAATAAAGACTAAAGGCAATACACCAGTGTGTTGTGTCTCTTTAGCAGCAAAACTGTGCAAAGAATTAGAGGAGATCAAATAAACTTTTTTCTGTGGCTTAATATGAGTGCTTGGTTTACCCTCTGTGTCAGATAACTGTATCTTTCATATATATCTGTCTATATGGTCTGTTTGTTAATGTTAGATACCTTGAGTGGCTGCATACACTGCAGTATATGTATAAAAATTCAATTTTCAGCATCAAAACTGAAGTTCTGTGGGCTCTATTTGGCACAGGATAAGATCAAGCACTTGCCTGTGGAATTGGTACCTTTTCTTGATTATGTAGGTTTATCAAATGAGTCTACTTGTGTAGTTGTGCAGTGATAATTCATTAATTCATTTGGCACATCTGTGAGAGAAAGGGGACTTGAAGCGGACTAGAAAACAAACCTACTGTGGTTTTCCTTTTTCCTTTTTCCTTTTTCCTTTTTCCTTTTTCCTTTTTCCTTTTTCCTTTTTCCTTTTTCCTTTTTCCTTTTTCCTTTTCCTTCCTCCTTTTCCTTCCTCCTTTTCCTTCCTCCTTTATTTCTCATGCTTCCTAGCTCAATTTCCTGCTGATTTCTTCTATGCCCTTCTGCCACTGAGCAGCATATATGCTGTAATGGGACCTGTATTATGTGTTCTTAAAGGAGATTGGCACAGCATAACTGGCTTGATAAAAGGAATCAAGAAGTTGCCAGGCTTATTTTAGGCAAAATGTGAAGACTTATTGTAAAGATTAGTCTTGAAATGGGTTGTTTATTCACATGTAAGTTTCCAGTAAACAAGTTGTTGAACTTGAAACCTTACTCTGGAAAGATTTTGCAGAGCTGGCCTGAAAGGGGTGGAAAAACAGGATTTTCCAGCAGTGGCAGGTATCTTTCTGCTGGTAAAACTACACAGACTGAGCTGTTTTGCTGAAACCTCACCCTGAGGTTGCAACATCTGCTTGGGGACTCAGTAACAGGGGCAAAGCTCTGGTGGTTTGCCCCAAAGCAAGCTTCCCACTCCCACAAGTGGGAAACTTCAACAGAAAATCTCTGCCCAAAAAGTGCCAGTTTGTCCTGGGGACAGGCAGAGGCCATAATCCTGCAGCTGAGGATTGCTTCAGTGTAAGATACTCCCCACTAGCAACATTTGTCCTTAATAAGTTAGTTCATGAGGGAGTTCCAAGGTCTTGTGCAAAACTGTTTTACAAAAGTGGGGACATCTGTGTGCCACTGCCCAGGCTGAAATGGGGAGAATGGGAGAGTTAAATGGAAAAAAAAACCTCAGTTCAGACTGGAGCTGCCAACTGTTGTTACTGAGTAGCAGTTTCTAGCTGCCAGCATTTAGGGAAGTTGCAGTTTAGGGGATGACTTTTTTGCTCAGTTTGAAGTTCAACACCAGTCCGGTCCCTGTTGTGCCACAGATGTCCCTGAAAGCCATGATCTGTGACTGGTCAGCTGGCCTCCTGCTCTGGCAGACCAAGGCCTGGCCCCTTGGCATGACCAGGGTATTTCTTCAAGATATGGAGCAGGAAGACTTAGAGACCAGGCACCTGGAGCTCTGCACTTCCACAGTCCAAAGATCCTGGGGTTAACAGCTGGTAACAAGGACTGCGAGAGGATGCAAAGAGGATTCGGCTAATCAGGTAACAAAAGAGACAGCAACAAAAATATTAAGACTTTTGGTTTCATGTAGCAGCAATCCTCACACTCTTTTCATCTGCGGACTTTTATAAATCTCCCAGTAGAGATAGGGGGGCACAGATGAATTTAATCTTGTGCTCTCACTATTTTTCGTGGATTGCTCAGTTTAAGATGGTGGTTTTTCAGCCTGCGGTCTGTAGAGTATTTCTGCTGGTAACAATAGGCATCTTTATTGAGTCTTCTAATCTGCTCAGCTGATGTGTTCTCTATCCTCTTTGCTTTCTGCCTTTTAGCTTATTTTCCTTAACTTTCTGAATTGTGGATGCTCTTTGGGATGGGAAAGGGGATGCTCTTACGAATGTCTGTGTGCCTTGGAGAAGAAACAAAATCTTTAAATGCCTTTTGCTAGAGGAACCAGAATCTTTTTCTTCCAAAGAGCTTGGTAGACAATCTTACAAAGCTGACATAAAACACATTGTGCTGCCTTTTTAAAATTTATTTATTTATTTATTATTTATTATTTTCCTCTGCCACAGAAAATCTTGGTGTAGTACCTCTGCTCTGTTCTCCTCTATGACAGAGATCAGATATGTCTGTCTTGCTTCAGCACAGTGCTAAGCAGCAGTTGCATAAAAAAATAAAATCTCTTCTATGTTAAACTAGCAATGACCTGTTACACTTTGGGAGCAGTGAGATGATTGAGGGGAGGAGGAAAAATGCTTGGGCTCAGTCAGTTCTGCTTCACTAGTCAGACTTCAGCTTTAGATACACACCTGCTCCACACAGCAGTGATGCTTGTATTTAGTTTAGCTATTTCATGATCAGGCTGGATAGAAATCCGTAGTACAGCACTCCCTACCTAGAAGTTGCTTGTCTCCATCATTACTGCCACCTTAAATTACAGGGGCTATGGGGACAGGGATTTGTCTTCAGGGTAAAGCTGTAGAAACTGAAAACTGGGCAGGATGAAGACAAATGGAGCTGTGCTTATGAAGAACAAGATGCACAGCTTATTTCACTGTGGGCAGCAATGCCAGGCTATTTTGTCCTCTTGGTTTATAAGTGCATTCAGACACCAAAGCAGAAATTTTCTTTTCCCCCTCAGACGTTTGGCAGAAAGATTGCTTTTGTCTAAAATGCTTCTTAAGCACTGCATGAACCATTCAGTCCTAAACCGAATACCAGTTTGAGTTGTGCTTTTTCTTTCTAATTTACAAATAAGAGGGTTTGGTTTAGCTTCGTGTAGCAGCTGTGGGACAACCCTTGGAAAATGCAAGGCACCATCCCAAAAGATGTTATCTGCTTTATTCTGGAGGGCTTTTTTAGCACAATGCTGTTTCTTCATTGTAAGAAATGACAAAGATTGCTGGATTGCTGTAAGCGTGACAATGTGTGGATGGTACATGGCCATGGTGTCTTGTACAGCAGCTCTGCTTGCATGAAGATAAACTTATCTAGTGCCATGAGATATGAAGAGGGTTTGGATAGCTTTTCAAGTGGATCAAGTTTGGAGTGGAGCTTTATTTGTTGTGGAGAACTTCAAGAACTACCAGGTCCTATCAAGAGACTGGGAGGATGCGATACAAAGGGTCCTCTTACCTGACTGAGCATTGCACTCTCTCTGTTACTTCTGTTGTCTTCTAAACTAGAAGCAGCTGAAGTTCTCAGATGTGGTCTCCAAGTATCCTGAGGTCCATGTTATGTGCTTACCCAAGTACCTTGGTCCTTGTCTGAATACCAACTCTGGTTTCATTTGGATATGATGGAGATCATCGATGTTTTTATTTCATGAGGAGGACTGGCACAGCCCAAAGTTAGGCTGCTGCCCCACCAGATCCTCTACACACCCCTGCTGTGAAGGCAGAAGCAGTCTGGCAGCTGTAGGGATTTTTACTTCCATTTTCCTTTCCAGGCCGTGCATCCTGAATGAACAAGATTTTCCCAGTGTTTCCCTACCTGAGAGGGGAGACAGTAGCTGAACCATGGGAGAATCCCTTGGGCACAGAATGCAACGAGGACATGAAACATCCTGAATGCATTTTTCAAATCGAAGTGTAATCAGCAGCCACATTTTTGCTGGGTAATCAAAATGCCAACGGAAAATAGCAACAGGGATAATTTTACCATGTTCTCCCTAATTTAAAATTTTCTGTGGAAAGAAACTGCATTTGACCGCTTCTGTGTGACAGAGCTCGAGGTTTTAAGTGCTATCCCTGAAGCAAGCTTTGTGTTTGGCTTACCATGTGTGACAACTTGTGAAGCTTCCCTGGGCTCTTGGATGCTGTTCTTGCCAGCAAGAGCAGATTGCTTCCAGCAATAAACATCCCACAAAATTATGTATGTTCTTTAAGAAAAGTACCGAGATTTTCTGCTAATTGCAAAAATACATAATGGATGCCTTCAGCATCTGTTATTTATTCCCCAGCCAGCTTTCATCCAAAAGTAACCTTTAAACAAACATTAAGATTGGGGAGTTTAACTGTTCCAATGTGTCACACACATCGACACCCTCCAGTTTAATTACGTTTGAAACACATGCTTATAGTTGACTTCTTGGGAGAGGGAGAAGTTGTTTATATCTCTGGCTCGGAGATATTTGCAACCTGGAGGAGAGGATGCTTGGTGCCAGAGCTGAAAGGGGGTTTCGGGTATTTAACTGTGCTCTTTTTTTGGAAGCTGAAAGCCCAGCAGAGCTCACACAGTTGCTTCCATCTACCACAAGGAGGGGTGCAAGGCTCGCAGAGGAAATGCTGCAGCTGGAAAGTGCTGTACAATGTTTCTTGTTTATAGAAAGACCTGTGGTTTTTTTGTGGGGTTTTTTTTTAAGAGGGGTTGGGGTCTTTTTGTTGTTTTATTATTATTATTTATTTGTCTGTTTCGTTTTTTAATGGTGTAACTAAAGAAAAATCCCCATAGAGAAATAAATTTCTGGGTAGATTTTTTTTGTTGCAGTGAGATCTTCTATATTGGTAACTTGGCAACAGTAAGCATCGTGCTTTTTTGTTACTTTGTTTAATTGCATCTAATGAGAACGACTAGATGGGGCCAACTTAATTACTGTGGCTGTTGTGTGCCACTACATTAATGATGAGTTTGCCATTCCCATCCTGAACCAATGAGGCAACTTTCCGAGCTTTGTTTGCATAAGAGCTTGCCATTAGCAAGGGAGCCACACACCTGGTACCAGGGCAAAGGAATATTCCTGGTATTCAGTCCATCCCACGGTGCCTCAGCAGTCAGATCTCTCCTGGGCTGGCAGAAGCAGCACTGAAAGGGAAGCTGCTGGGGAAAGCTGAGTGGTAAGCACCCAATTCCCTTTCACATGGGATTTTTCAAGTGAAATGTCTGTAGCTACAATGTCAAAACCCAGAATTGTTTTGTCTGTTGATTGATGTTTTATGGTGAAATATCCTGGTTGTCCTTCCATCCCATTATCCCTTCTGAAGGACTCTGGTTGAAAACCAGGGACTGGTTTACTCCTTTAGCTACAACTCCCTGGGTATCTTGCAGCAACAACTGCCCCATGCTTCCCAAATGGACTTCAGGGTAGGGGAATGGAAAGAGACAGGGTGGACTTGACATCTTGATGCGTGGAGGGCAGAGAAGAGGAGCTTGAAGATGCTGGCAGCTCTACCTGGGCAAAGCCCTGTGCTGTGTCAGGGCCAGTGAGCCTGAGTGTGGGGCATGAGCAGGACCAGCAGCAGTCCCCTGTGTAAGCTCAATACTGGGGACTTGCAGGACTAAATCAGAGCAGAAGGGGAAGGTAGTGTCTTGCAGGTAGTGCAGATGTTGAAAAAAGGACCAAGAGTTGACTTGGTTTGTGGTTTAACTTCTTTGGCTTCCTTTAAACCTCGGTGCTGGACAGTGTGAGGAGGAGGAGCAGGTGAATTAGATTCCTTATGAAGAACAACTGGTTTAGGAGAACTTCACTGCATCCAATTAAATGAATCAAGAATCATTTAGCCCCCAAATTATTCCTGGTCTTTGTGTCAGGTGTTAAGCATGTTCTGCTGTTTGTGTTGAGAGGAAGTCAGATTTTTCAGGGAAATTCCTCAGTGCAGTCTTTTTAGGGCAGAAGTAAAGTGCCTCAAGAACAAGTTAACACAGCTGTGGGCAGTTTGAGAACAAAAACTAGTTCTGAGCCCTGTCCCCTTTGAGGGATATAACATTTCTCAGCCATGTCCAATCTGCTTACGTTCATCTCTGCTGCAGAATAAAAGACTAGGTGATTATGCTTCAGGTAACGTGGTTTTAAGAAAAGCATCAATAAGCTAAAATGATAAGGCATGAGTGACCTTCGCAGTAATAAGAAAAGGTGATAACTTTAATTTTGAAAATTAGTGAAAAGATGAGTCATCCATTAACTGATGCTATGTTTGGAATTACTCTGAAGAGAGATTTTGAGTCCCTTTGGGAGAGCAGGTAGGTTTCTGCTGTCTGAGTAGGCACAGGTTCATGGCAGCACCTAATGGCAGTAGACAGGAGCCATATGAAGAGCCTTAATTACCTTGGTGGTTATTCTTCCTTCATGATAGTTCATTAACTCCTGCCTTATCTACCCCGCTCTCTCCTCGCTGAACTTCACAGTCCCATCAAAATATGAGTTCTTGGGGAGGGGAAGATAAAAGTGGGGAAATAAGAGCCCCCACAAACAGCCAGGGAGAAGCTGAAAAGCACAGAAATAGGTAAGGTCATAGGCAAAACCCCACATGTGATGCAAGTTAACACTGATGAGCCACTAATTGGTCTAATTAGTGCCAGTAGGGAACCCATCCCAGGTGGGTGAGGACAGGTACTTGTTACTGAGCTCCTGCTGAGCCCAGAAGTTAGTGCAGAGTCTCCAGTTAGAGCCCAGGACCTGACACCTGAGGGGGGAAGCTCTGGTTCTGCAACCTCTGGTTTGGGATCCAGAGAAGGAGCAGAGGTGAGAGCTCTGGGTTTAGTTCTTACCGTGTTGCTTTGTCTGGAGACAAAGCTGCTGGCTCCTCTGGACTGTCTGAGCAGAGCTGTGTGAGGGGATGGTGGTGGGGGTGTTTTTGAGTGGTTCCAAGGACACGGGGCTGAGCAGCTTCCTTGTATTTCATCAGGTGTTGCTGGAGACAGAGCAGGGACTGGAGCACAAAACCTTGGGCAGAGGTCTCCATCAGCTGTGGGGCTTCACTGTGCTGCCTGTGGGTTTCTTTCCCCACCAGTAAATGCCTCAAAGCTCCTAAGGAACTTGATATTACTCAAGGGAGCTTTGGTGCCCCAAAGCCTATACGACTGGAAAGCCTGCCAGGCACTTGGAGAGCATGAAATTGGCTTAGAAATAATCTGAAACTTGTATTTGTTGTTCGTTTGTTTGTTTTTGCCTCATAACCACGAGGAACCAAAGGAAAGTTTTCCCTTTTGGAAGTAGATTCAGATTTCTGTATCATCCTTTGGAGCTTCATTTCAAAGATGAAAAAAATCCTGCCCAAGTCCCTCTAACTCCAGCACTGCAAGACCTCGAGAAGCATTGCTGACCCAACTTTAACTGGGAAAACGAGCAAAGAGTGAGAGGTGAAAGAGAAAAGCTGCAAGTTTAAGGAGTTTCCAGACACCTGCAGCAAGTCAGAGAACTTCTCCTGCTGGAGGAGCTGCCCTTGTGCCTCAGGCTGGTGGCAAGCTCAGCACGTCCTGCTGACACACTGGGACACTTGGTCTTTTTTTTGCTCAGTTTGAAGTCTGAGTGAGCTCTAAGGAACAGGCAAGTGAGGTGCAGGACTAAACCCTCTTCTGCAGAGCTGTGGCCCAGGAGATAGAGGTGAGACAGAAAGACCATGACCCTATTTTCTTCCCTGCCCATAGCAGCACCAGCCCTGCTCCCTGTCTCATGTGCAGGTGATACCCTTATGGGTTTTGTCCCTCAAAAAAGTGTTTTTAACACCTGGGAGGGGGGGGACAGAAATGAGAACTGTTTGGCATGGTGCTGGGCTGCTGCTGTAGACCTGCTGGATTCCTGCTTTGCTGCTGCTGTGCCCAGTTTTGGGGACAAAACCCTCTGTTCCCCAACAAACTCCAATCCAGGCTTGATCCTCGGTGCTTTTAAACCTGTGATGGCATGAGCAGAGGAAAAGAGCTGTTTGTGTACTTAAAATTGGTTGTCTACAGATATGTGGGGGTGGGAAGGGATGTTTGGGCAGCCACAGGAGGAAAGCATCTGTTTGATCCCCTATTGGACATGTACATGGCATGACAAGATACCAGGGGGGTGGGAGCACTGGGCTGTGTGTTGTAGGGGTGAGAACATTTCTGGGGAATGCATTCATCCAGTAGGCATCTGTGGGGATGTGGGATCCCTCTCTGGGCTCTGCACACCTGGATTTTCCACCTTCTTGCACATAGACACTGGCGGTGTCAAACTCTGCTCCTATAGGGGTGACATTACTGGCATCCCATAAGGTGTCTGTGGGTGAAACCACCACTAGGAGAGTGAAAAAAACCTTTCTGAAGGTAAATAAAGCCCAAGCTGTCGTTTCATTTCAAAAGGAGCTGCCATGTGTGACCTTGGGGTGTGTGTTGATGGGTACCTGCCGCGAGGGTTTAGTCTGAATCCAAATCCCTTCTCCCTCTGCCTTTTTCCCCTGAAATGGGAGCTGTCATCGTACTGCTCAATCTTTTAAGTCAGCCTGAATGCCGGTTGTCTCACTTCTTTAGTAAAAAGAAAAAGTCTCTGGGACGCAGCATGAAGCCGTTGCTCTGTTTTAAGGTGTGCTCTGGCTCACTCTTCAGTGTTTGTCTGATCTCTTCTGCCTCGTGACTCGGGTGAAGGCACGTTCCCCATGAGAGGTTTGTTTTAGAGAAAGTGGGGGAAATGACAGGGCCTGCAGGTCTGTGTATGGACCTGTTGCTGAGGCCACTGTGGTCTCTCATATTGGGCAGCTGTTTGTAGAGAGGGGAGGAATGATGGGCACCCAGGTCCTCCTTGCTCCATGTCTAAGGGGAGTCCCTGGTGTCACCCCTTCTGGGTGGGAGCACGGCTGCGAGCTGGATGAGGGGGAAACAGGCAGAAATTGGGCTCTTACTGCTCTCTAATAGAAAACACAACCGTGAAACTGCTTGAAATACCCATCATGAGTAACACAAACCCACCAGCAGCTGCCAGGAATCTGTGGGGGAGGGAGATGCAGTGGGATGTTTGCTACTGAGCCCTGGCTGGAGAGTATTGGGCTGATCCGGTGGTGAAACAAATATCTCAAGTAAGACATAAGCACTCTGCCAAGCATGAAATAAGCTCTCACAGCAGGTACCTTTCTGTTCTCCCCTGTGGTCTTTTCCCTTTTTGGCCCCAGACCACAGACTACTTGATGGGGACATTGTCCTGGTTTGAGCCAAACCGTGACAGACATCTTTAAGCAAGTCAATCAAAAGGCAGTGGTGGAGGAAAGAAGGCAAACAGGAAAGGCACGGTGGAAGGGCAAGTTTCAGAGTGACTTGATGCTGGTGTGGGGAAAAAAATCAATGGAGCATGTGCAAAATGAATGGCTCTAGCAATGCCATAGCCTTTTGGTGAAGACAAGGCGGGGGGGAACTGTCTGGCTCCAGGGCAATACCTGGCAACTTGGTTAGAGGAAGAGCCCAGGCACCAACCTGCTTGTGAGGCTGATGAGAGGTGATGTAGGCAGGTCATTCAGAAAATCTGGTTTGCTGGCCCTGGGGGGACCTAAGTGCCTAGGCCTGATGTTATCTGGGAGGCTGTGTCAGGGAGGAGGCAGCAAAGGAGGTGTGCAAGCAGGAGGCTCTGGCTGGGAGTCCCCAGGGAGGGGATGTTCCTGGTGGGAGAGGGCTTGCTTCTTTGGTACCAAGAAGGATAAGTGGGGTCAGAGCTGGTGTGAGGTTGTGTGCTGGCTTGGCTGAGTCTGGTTTAAGTTAAATCATTTATTTGTATTTATTTAATATTTATTTGTGTCCTCTCTGATGCTGGGTGCAATAGTTTTCAGACCCACTTCTAAGCGTGTTGTTTGAATGGGGTTGCTATTGTCAAGTCCCTCCCCAGGAATGAAATTTCAGCAAAATCTGAAGTTTTTTTGAAGAAAAGTTCCAGTTTTATCTGTATGCACACCTCTGAAACTAGATCTTGACACAGCACAGATCCTGGCAGGGCGAGGATGGGGATCCAGATATCACTGCACATTGAGCTGGTCCCAAATCCCACAAAATCCCAAAATCTCTGAGTTGATCTGAAGTGTTTCCCAAGGGCACCCAGATCTCCTGAGGCCTGAGAAAGGACCCCAAATCTCCCAGCCAACATTAGACTACCAAAGCATCTTGTCTCTTCTTTGGCCTACACTAGCAGGCAATAAACTCAAGCTACTTCTTAACACAAAACCTCATTCATGATGGTTGGTTTAACAATGAAATTGGTGTATTTCTAGGGTAATTGCAAAAACGCACTGGTTTATTATTGTTTCCAATTACATAGTTATTTTCAGATGGCAACGTCATGAGTAGAAAGGACCTGCTGAATAAACAGCCATTGCCTTTCTTTGTGTAGAGATTAGGTTTTGTTGTGCTTGAAGCAATAACTTCTGCCACCATGCATTGCCCTTTAAAAGCAAGAGAATAAGAAATAAGCAACAATAGCATCTCATTTAGATTCCATGCCTATTTGGAAAGAAAGCTCAGGTTTGGTATTGTGTGCGTCGTTCAATTTATTTTATATTATGTTTGATTTTTTTTTTTTTAAGTGCAGCCTGATTAATTCCACATGTTTTCCCCCAAGATTTGGGCAGTAAAACTGCTTGTCTGAGTCATCAACTAGATAAATAATTGGCAACTTCAAGGGCCCATCTCCTAAATCATTCCACGGTTTCTTGTGGCCCTCACAGCACTTGGTTGCTTGGGCATTCGAGTCAGCTGTAAAGTCTAATCTGGGCTTTCACTGGCCCCAGGAGACCAACAAACTGCCGATTACAGAGCCTCACAGAGGCTTGTCTTGGCACATCTGCTGGAAGAACACAGCGAGCTGCTGGGGAACATGTGGTCAGGGTGGGTATTTATAGCCAGGGAAGAGGAGCCTTCCCAAAACAGGCACTCTGGGGTACACACCTGGCATCCATGCCACCCCTCCTGCAAAGATCTGGTGCCACCCTCTCTGTGGAAGTGGTGGGGCTTGTTCTTCCTGATGGGTCTGACCTGGACACGGGGATGCCTGGGGGTGCCATGTAGGCTCTGTGGTTCAACAGATCCTGAAATGGGGCATCCCAGAGTCTTGATCTTCTCCAAATGGAGCTATCTGTCTTGAGTTCAGCTAGCTTAAATATATCCCCTACTTGTGGGTCCTGCAGAGTAGTCCATGGGGTGGGAAACAAGAAGAGCCACATGGGTTGCAGACACATCCCTGTACAGCCACCTCCTTGCCACCATGTGTGAGTATTGGGAGGTTTAAGATGGAGATGTACTTGCTTCTTCATACATAGTAGTTGTCTGCTTCTGAATCCCTCTGAGAGAGTAAGATAGATGTTGGATGTCATCTCTCCTGTCCTGGTGGTTTATTTCTGGCTTGACTTATTTTTTTAGGGGTGCCACTTGGGGTTTGTGGAAATAAAACCTGAAGTGTAACCCCAGTGTGGCTGGAGAAGTCGTACTGCTGTCCTGGGAATGTAACAAGAGCTGAACTGGATGCTCCCTTGCCTGGATATGTTTTTTTGGGGGGATATGATTGTAGTTTAAAATGCAAGAAAGTGCCAAAAGCAGGATGAGAGACAGATCAGAGGCAATCTCTGAGCTTGAGGAAAAATAGTGTAAATCTGGAACAGACCCGGTGTCTTCAGAGCCAGCTCCAGGCTTCTCAGCAGGAGAGGCACAGCTTCTGCTGGATTGGAAAAATAAAGCAGCTCAAATGCATCTCATGAGAGGTCCTGGCCCTTTGGCTTGTATCAGGCACATTTGGAGGGAGCCTGGTGCCTTGGGGGGGACACTGAGCCCCAAGGAGGTCACTGGGGTTGGTGGGCATTGGGGAAGCAGAGCCCTCCCCTCCTTTGAGTGGCATCAAGGAGGTAAATGGAGTTGAAGGAGAATTAATGGATTGTGTTTTGCTAGGGAAAAAGGATCATCTTAACACACTGCAATGCAATGTGTGGCAGTGACACTTGTGAGTGTCAGAGCAGCTCATTGAGCTAAATGTGAGCAGATCAGCATGCTTCTGGATACATGTCCCCATCGTGGTTTGACCCACCTTGGCTTTTGCAGTGGCAGTTTTGGACAAAGGCATCTGAAGCCCACCCAAATCTTTGCTTAGCTGGTTCCTGATGTGCATGTTGGGTGCAGGCACTTCCAACAGGATGGACACCAGCTTGGCTGAGATCTTGTGGGGGTGCTAAGCAGGAGCAATATTGTCGTCCCTTTATTAGTGCCTACATCCACCCAATTAATACACTGATAAGAAACTTGATGGACACCTTCCTGAAGGGGCTAACCCCTGGTCTGTGATGATCTGCCTTTGGTCTGCGCTTTGTTTTCCTAGGGAGAGGGTTATTTGGGCAGTTTTGTTTTGGTAGACCTTGCCCTCATTTTTCTTAACAAGATTTTGTTGGATGAGAAATGGTTTCCAAAGAGATAAGGCCACTCTGTGTTTATGTACTGTGTGCACCATGGGATGTCAGCACTGTGGAGTATCTGGGTGCTCCCAAGAGCCCCTCAGCTGTCCTGTACAAGAGTAAAGGAGCTGAGCCAACCCCTTTGCTGATGGCTATTTCCCATGTAAATGGTTTTCTCCCCTGCCTAGCCAACTCGGAGGCAGCCGCCACATCTCATTCTCTTCCGTAACCTTTCTCTTGTACTTAATAGCTGTTTACTACACTTCCCTGCCCTCTTAAAATTTGAATTTGGGTCTAAGTCTAGGTTTTGGAGAGAATGATGCTCTCCTCCATGGCTGCCCAACTCTATCTCCTCCTCCTTTTCCAGACCAGGAAGGAATGCTTGTTCCTGACATCCTTGTGTGGAGGATCTCTTCATGTACAGTGAACATTTGGTGGGACAGAAGGGTAAAAAGAAGCAGAGGACTAGAAGAAGCATTTTGGTGACCAATGCAACTGACTGAGTTGTACTATGTCTTAAAATTTGCCATTTGTGTGTGTGCTGAATATTTTACATCATAATAAGATTTTGAGGGATCACTATTCACTATTTCGCTATTTTGTTTGCTGAGATTTGTGTGTTTTGGGGTTTTTTTCTTGTAGAAAGAAAACTTGCCCTGCAGTTTGCTGAATGCATTTGTGCCTTTTTTAAGTGTAAAGTGGAAACAAACATCTGAAATAATTCTTCTCCTTCTGACAGCAACATCTGTAAAACCTTAACACTGGAAGGAGGCAGGAACCAAGAGATTTATAGCCCCCTGCTGAAATATTGGAACGACCTTATTTCCCGGCAATTAGCTTTGCTCAAAACATTTTTGTTTCCTATTAGAATCAATCTACTAACATTTACATTGATGTGTTTAATGGTTGTTGGCCATCTCTGAATTCAAGCAGGCAAGGCAGGAGGAGAGGGAAGGAACATGCTTTGTAAGCTGTGAGAGCGTTTGTGTGGCGTCTTGTGTCGTGTTTGTTGATAGTGGTGAAAACATCCAGCATGCTATGCTCCAGGATGGGGAATGACATCTTTGGGGAAAGAGAACTGGTCTTTGGCCAAAGCTTCTCTCCCACTGCAGTCTATTGGGGCCAGCTCCAGTGCCTTTGCTGGAGAGGTGGCTGAAACTCGTGGAGAGAAGAGGGAGAGGCACCTAAATGTAAGCGGCTTCAGGAATCAGTAAGGGCTCTGAAGGTCAAGTGGCGATGAGTTAGGGTTAGAACTGGGTGGTTGGGTGGGACATTTCCCTTCAGGGGATGCAGAAATCTCCAACAGAATAAGGAGCTGGTAGCAGCAGCTTCTGAGTCTTCTCTGGGGCGGTCTGGGAGGGAGAATTTCTTGCAGTCCTCAGCAAGAAGTGGATTTTTGGTTAGGTTAGTGGTTAGGTTAGTTTGGGGTTTTTTTAGTTGGATTTCTTGTTTCTTTCCAGGTTGTTTGGTTTGGTGTTTGTTTGTTTTTTGTTTGTTTGTTTGTTTTCTTTTGTGTGTTGAGAGCACGGTGTCATGGGATGAAACTGGGAATCAGATATTATAAGCTGAGATACAATGTGAAGAAATCCTAGTGCCTGAATGCATTCTGTCCATTTGTTCCTTGGCTTTGAAAGCAGGAAGATAAATGTTGTATCCAGATAAGGCCCTGAGTGAATCTGAAAAAGACAAATGGTTTGATTGTTGAAGAAACACAGTTCTAGGGATGTTGAAACAAAGCTGAGTTTAAAATATTGGGGATGTTTAAGGACAGTGTCTTGTTTCTTTGTTTTGAAGTGATTGATGTGTCTTGAAAATTGAAAGAACAAAAAAATTATGATTTTGTACATTGTTGAATGGCTGTGGGATGTCCCTTTGGACAGAATGGAGGAGAAGCTTTCTGGAGACATTCTGTATCCCTGTAGGTGATAGATGGTCACCCTTGGCATTCCACAAGGTTTTGTTGTCTATTTATTTTCTGGAGGTTTCACCATGAGACATCACTTGGAAAGTTTGCTTCTGGATGGACAGCAGATGGTGTCAACTCAATTTCATTCACGTCACAGATGATTTGCTTACTTTGGCTGAAAATAAACCACTCCTGGACCAACTGTTCTTCCAGCTATGCCATGGTTTCCCATCTCCTGTGCTGTGTAGTTGTAACTATTTTGTGGGGCTGAGCAGTTAGGTGGATAATCAAATGATCTGAGCTAAAAATGAAACCCTGTTGGGAGTATGGCAGTGAGCTGTAGAATGGAGCTGCAGGCATCAAAGATGCCAATTTCTTAATCCAGTTTTGCCTTGGGGGTGGAGAGGCTCTTTTGATAACCTTTGGGAGCAAAGATGTGCACTCCAAAGAAGCAGTAGCTACCTGCTACCTCTACTGTCCTGGGGATGTTACCTCTGTGGGGTGTGAGAGGTGAATCTTCTTCTGCTGAATCTGCTTAATGGTGGGGTGGGGCCAAGATACCTCTGAGGTGTCACAGCAAAGTCCACCTCGTCCATTTAATCTCCATAGATGGCAGGGGTGGTGCTGCCAGTTGTCAGCCTGCCTGACTCCAGGCACAGGTCCCTTCAGCTTTGCCACTCTGTGCCCAGTCTGACAATTCCTCCTCTGAGGAGCTTATGTTTTGGTTTGGTGGTGGTTTTTTTTTTCCTCTTTCCAAGGGGCTGGGGCAGCTCCCTGCTCTCCTCAGACACAGGCTGAAAAATTCCTCTCCTCTTCAGCTGGGGCAGAGACTCTGGCACATGCTTTCAGCTGCCCTGGAGGGTCCCTACCCAGCCAGCCCCCTGTGTCAGAAAAAAAAAACCACATCCAGGCACTGTCAGGAGCAATGCTGTGGCTGAACACCAAAGGAGAGGAGGAGGAAGGATGTTTAGGATCGATGACATTTTCCACACAAAATTGGTCCCTTTTCTTAAATACCAATGGGATATGGGGAAGACTGAGATTCATTTCACACATGGCACCAAGGATTCATCCCATGTAAAGCTCTCTTGCTCCTAGCTGGCCTAGGACAGCTTCCACACATCCACCTTGAGATGGATGCTGACCTGCCTCACTCCTCATCTACTGGACATAGGCTATTCAGCAGTGGATTATTCTGGTGGCCATATCATGATTCAAGTGTGTATTTTAACTGAAGGATGTTACTTTGTGCTTTTGGCGCCCCTTTGTTCCAGCAAGTGCCACACAGTGAGTGGGAATGTCCCTTTTTTCTTTTCTTGAAGTTCAGGTTTCTTTGCAGCTCCCAGCTGCAGGCAGGCTCAGCACACAGATCAGATTTATTTGGGGTTGGGGATGTGTGCATGCACATGGGTGCTTTTTGTTTGTTTGGGGTTTTTTTCTAATAAGAACAATGTTGTGGTGGTCAACAGCTAATCCTAAATTGGGGATACCTGACATAGTAATGAGAAAACAAACCTTCCTGCACTTAAAATGAGTGATAGGGCCAGGCTTGGCCCCAGCAACCTTCAGAACAGGTTTGACCTTGCAACCAGACCTCCTGGGCTGACTGACAGCTTTTTACAGTTGCATTAGAGCTGAGCTGACCTTGCTTATCTCAGGATTCACCTGGGAGACAGCAGACATGTCCAGGGATATTAAGTCTCAAGCTGAAAATGTTTGCACAGGTATTAAGGGGGAGTTAATTTAGACTGAATAGCTCTTATGTGGCACCAGCCACTGCTCTGAGGGACAATGCCCCCCTCGGATGATGACAGTTGGTTTAGATTTGCTTTAGAAACTGGAGCCTCCTTTGAGTGGAGCCATGCAGTGCCTTCAGCTAGCTCTGCATTTACCTTCACATTTTGTAGTTTTGGTCTCCCTGCAGAGGGGTCTTGGCGCTGATGCTAGAAGTGTCTTGGATGGGGTGGATTCACTTTGATTTTATAAAGTGTGAGACATGAGCTGACACCTGTCCCAGGTGGGTCCCTGGATAGCCACTGACCCCTTCCTGCCACGTAGTGTGACCCGCTGCCCCTGATGCAATAACTTTGGACAGGGCTGGGGACCAGCAGTTCTTCCCTGTCCTTTGTGTGGACCCAGAAGGAGAGGACCAAGCCCCAGAGCTCCCTTTCCCCACACCAAAAAAAGGTGTGGGTAAAAAGCTGTGGGTAAAAGAGGGTCCTCAGCAGCCAGTGCTCCCCCTGTCTGCCCCTATCTACACAGCCAGGAGCATTCAAGGGATGCTGCCTGAAGCCTGATCCCCTTGGATGTCACCTGGGAAACTAAGTCATCTCAACAGAATAACTTCATCCACTGTGCTGGTGTTTGCAAACTCTAATTTACACCAGCACCAGCATGCTCTGGGCAGGGGGTACAGCCCTTCTGCAGCATCTCCAGGCTCTGGGGTGGGATTAATTCTGGATGCAGGGAGATCTTGGGATGTTATTTTTATAGTTTCTTTGGGCTCACAGGTAACTAACAGCCATCAATGTGCTTATGGCTGTGTGGGTGGTCCTGGCTGCATCCCATCCCTGGAGAGCACCAAGTTCTGTTGTTTCTTGGGGCTAGGAAGGCACTTTTGGTGCTGGTCTTTCCCAGGGTTCCCTCAGCTGCTTTTTGTGTTGAATTGCTACCAATTTTACAGATTCCTCTGAAAAGTTTTTTTTTTTTTTTCCTCCACTGAAACCTTTGTCACTTTTCAGGAGGGAGGGTTTCATTTGCTGGGGTCCCACATGTGAGTGTCTGGTCTCTGCAGGATGGGCCTGGGCTCAAGGAAGAGAGGCAGAGGGTGGCCTGGGGGAAATCTGGAGCTGATTCTAGGTGACAACACAGATTTCTGTGGTGTGATATCCCTCACAGATGGGAACCCATCCCTGGTGTTGAAGGAAAGATTTTATTGAGTTAATTCCTCCCATATTCCCTGGTGTCACCCCCTTCATCTCCTTTTCTGCTCAGGTTTTGCTGTCACCCTCCGTGGGGTAATTGTTTGTTCTCTGTAAGACTCTCTTTCACCTTTGTGATTGGATTTTGGGTCTTGGTCAAGGTGAGGAGTTAAAATATCTGACTGGTGTGGGAGAGACAACTTTGCCAGGATCCTCACGGAAGCAGAAGAAGCTGAATTCTCCAGAGAGGGAGCCTGAAAGCAGCTTCTCTGCTGTTCATGGAGACATGGCAAGGGCTGCCTCTCTTCGAGTGTTTCATACTTCACACACATTTTGAGACCAGATGGGAAGTTTGAAATTTCTCATTTATAGGCTTGGCTTCATTCAAATATCCCATGTTGTGCTTCAGGCTGGAATTAGCTGCTGCTCTGCAGAGGGACAACCAGCAGCAAAGCCACCAAGAGACTTGCCTGGGGCACAGCTCTGTCTCTTTCCCCTGTATCATTTCTGTCTAGCTCAGGGTCTCAGGGCCCTGAGGAGCTGCCCCTGGGATACCCAAGCCCCCAGTGGTCACAGACACTGCCTAGATGGGGGAAGAAGAAAGTACAAATGAAAAGCTCTTGGGGAGGAGGAGGAAGATGAGGAGGTGGTGGTGGTGCACCCCATAACTGAACTGGAGAAACATCAAGAGGCCCATTGGGCTGTGCAAATGCCCCAAATCCTGTATATTTGTTTCTTCTTCTGACCCAGCTGCTTTGCTTTCCTCTGTGTTGAGGCCTGGCAGGTCTCTAAAGGCAGGAAGTCCCCAAGGGCAGGAAAAGCCCTTTGTACCAACCTGGGAAGGATGCCCGTGCTAACTGGTGCTCTTACATCTCCCTCCTGGGAGCTGGTGGGAAACAGAAGCTACAAGTGCCCTCTGGATGTGTTGGTCCTCAGCACAGCATGGGCACCCCTTGAGCTGGTCCACCCTCGGTAATGAGCCCAGCAAAGAGGGGAAGCACTGAAATAGTTTGGCCTGGAGGGCTGGAAGTGCGATTGCTGCAGCGTGAAGCCTCCCTGTGCAGGGGAAGGCTGGAATCCTGCTGCCGAGCTATTTATTTAAGAAAAAAAATATTATCATTTCAGGCGCTGGCAGCATGGGGTGTATCGGCCATTGTATCAAAGATGTGGTTTTAATGCACTTTCCTCCGCTTAAATGCTATTTGCCTTCTCCTTCAGGCAATTGAATTTAAGAAAACTCTGGTTGCCCAGGTTTTGTTGAACAAATTGGCCCCTCTGCACAGAGTTCCCAGGAGGAGCCAGCTCTGCAGAAACTCTGGGAGCTGTCACTTCAGTGCATGGCTGGGACGGGCTGAACGGATTACCCAGCTCTGCATCGTCTGCTCTTTTATCTGTCTCAAAGCAATGGGAAGCCAGGAATAACCCCCCGGGGTTCCTCTGAGCCTGGCTGTTGCTGGAGCCCCGGGTCAGATGACTGTTATTGTAGCTAAAGGTGTTTAACCCCAATTGATTTTGACAAGCCCTATTAGCAGATCCCCCAATTACTTATCGGGTTTTGAGAGGAACGTGGTCGATTGAAGGCTGGATGCTCTAACCCAAGAGCTGCCGTCAAGGCGCAACAGGTACCATAGCAGCTTCTGCAGGAGTTGATGGAAAAACTCCCCATGGAGCTTCAGGGCCAAACTCTGACCCTTCCCCGGGGTGCTGCAGCTCTCAAGGGTGTCATTTAGCTGCAAAGAGCAGTGGGCTGGTGTGTGGTATGAGACTTGTGAAGCTTCCTACCCTGCAGAACACCCAACACCCTCAGAGCAGCCTTGGGTTGGGCTTAGAGCACAGGGGACTTTGCAATGTCGCTGCTTAGGTTCCAACAGGGAAGGAGGGGATGGTGCTGGAGCCATGCGACCTGCTCCAAAGCATAAGGGAGTCCCTGGAAAACTACTCAGAACAGGCTGGAGGTTGTTCCTGATCTCCTTCAAAACTGATCTGTCCCTCAGCTGGGTCTCAGCTGGTGGAGGAAGCCAAGGGCATGTAGTACTGGTAGTTACTGCTGGTGACTGCATGAGAGAAGGGACATTGCATCTTTGCATGCTCAAAATCAGTGTTTATCCCACGGGGCTGAATTCAGAACCCCAAGGTCCTCCAGGCTGGAAATGCTGCTGAGCAGGCAGAGGAACTGCAGAGAGACTTGTGTCTGCAGCAAATACTGCGCCAGGAGCTCTCCCAGGCTCCTATCCCAAAGACATTTGAGATCATTTGGACATGAATGGGACTTGCCTGCCTAAGTATTCTCAAGGGAGTTGGGCTTAATATCACTGCTGATTTTTTTTTTTTTTTTTAATAATGCGGCAACTGGGAAATCGTCATCTAAGCAAGGAACTCACTGCATTAATCTAATAATTTATTGTAATGAAGTGCTGTGCCACACTGCTGTGCAGGTTGGATGTAGGTGTTTGTAGGTGGCAGGCAGCAGCCTGCTTGTCACCCACCCTGGGGACATTACACACAGCTTAGTGCCTTGTTTGCAAATACAGCAAAACAAAGAGCCTCCTGAAAGCCTCGTGAATTTCAGCACTTTCCTTTCAGTCTTGGTTGTTCAGGGAGAGGAGTCACCTAGTTGGGGAGCACAAACCCCCAGCATGAGTTTTTCTCCAAACCCAGAGTGATCCACTGGAGCTACCGTGAGACTGCACGGTGTCCCTCCGGGAGGCTTTGTAAAAAACACTTTGTAAAATGCAAATATTTGAACAGCAACTTTCACAGGTTAAGTGACAGTCCCAGAAACAACTGCTGATGGTTTTTGCTGGTTGTTTGAAACCTAAAGATGAACTGAAAGATTTTCCAGAGACAAAAGCATTTACAACCAATACACTCATCCCTCAGTTAGTGGACAGGTTTATGAGCCATTTGTTTAAAAGAGAAATGACACTAATTAATCAGCAGTCTATTTATTGTTTCTTAATCGTTTGACAACAATTCAGAGCCATGTCTTGTTTTCTATTATGGGCACAATTGTGTTAAGTGTGCTCGTTCCCCATGTACTATCTCTGAAATTAATTTTCACTTTGAAAACTGCTCATGTTCTTCCAAATAAAGGATCATATTTAAATGGAAAATATTTCTTTCAGATTATTGTATTCAAAAGAAGAAGTTAAGAAGTTCCATGCCCTGTTTTGGATTATTAGGTTTTTTGGGGGTTTTTTGTTTGTTTTTTTGTTGTTTTTTTTTTTTTTCCCCCTTGAAGACATTTTTAGCTCAGCCCAGAAAGCTGGGCAACAGAGGAGGCTGCTGTAGATGCTGGGAAGTTCTTGGAGGTGACTTTGGTGACCTATGTCCTGTGTAACCTTGGTTAAGTCACAGACACCTAATGGGAAGGAGACCCTTTATGCTGATTTTTGGGGGTTATTAGTTATTTGACAATGTGGTTCTGGTCCCTCTGCCTATCTGCAGAGTGAAAATTAAGGCTGAAGGAGCTGTATTACCCCCAGCCCCACAAGCCTCCTCTGTGCTCTGGTGAGCTCCGAGCCTGCCTGAAGGGACTGGACAATTTCATCTCCATACTGGATCTCTCTGACCTCCAGCACAGGAGATCTTATGACCCGACCTGCTCTTCTCATGCTGTAATTTTTCACATGGAGATCCCAAACCACAGAGGTGCACGCATCCCTCCGTGGCCGTAAAATTTGTTCCTCCTTCTCCAGGCACTTGGTTGACCTCAAGGTTCTTGGTTTACAGCTGGGCAAATGAGGGGAGAATGGGATTTTGCCTACAGCCACTGCCAAGCAGGCAGCAGAGAGCTGAGGTCGTGCTGTGGCCAGGGAGCTCCCTAATATCACATCCACTCGAATCAGGCCATTAAAGTGACCTGCAAAAACTTTGTCTTTAAATGTTATCTCTTCTCCCATCCACTGCAATATTCAGAGGAATGCTGATATCAATGAGAAAACTCCCAGTGATGGCTGGGACAGAAAAAATTACTTTCCCACTAGGGAAAGGTCATCTGTGAAATTTCATGGACAGTCCCCCCATTGACTAAACACTCCCTTGCCCTGCCTATTTTTTTTTTTTTTTTAACTTTTATTATTATTTTTTTCTGGTGTGTGTAATTGCGTGTCAGACCAAGTGCACTCAAAATGTGAGCGGGGTCTGATACAAGGAGGGTGAAATGAGATAATCCATGTTTTCATCATCCATAGGCCTCTCTTTTCACAGGCCGTGGGCCGTACTTTATTAGGCTGAGCAGCTCTGGGCCTGCAAGAAAGAGGAGCCCTTTCTCATCCCGATGAGAATAGTGCAGTGAATGGATTCCAAGTGTTTACTCAGCATTTGTCTCGTGGTTTATCAAAGGAATGAGGAGGAGGTGCCGACAGACCTTTTGTCCCACTGATGTGTTATGACAATGTTCCATGAATATGCAGAATGGCAGAAGGGATTAGAGCCAGTACAATTCCCCTCCGGCGCTTTTTTTTTTTTTTTTTTTTTTTTTTTTTTTTGCCTGGGATGTTCAGGGGTTTAAGAGTGACCTGCTCACAGCCAGGGCACTAAACATCAGATTTTCCTGCAGATAGGGGTGTAAAAATCCCACACTTGTCCAAAGCTGTTAGCATCTGACTTGAAGGTCGGGCTGTCTTAGTCACTAGCTGTTCTTTATGAAATTTCGGCTGGCAGGAACTGCCTGGCTGAAAGCTTTGTGTTTTTGGAGACGTGGAGATACTGAGGCATAATTAAAACTTGAGTCAATCAGTGACACGTGAAGCCCAGGCCAGTGGGGATGTGACTGCTGCTCTCTGCTCTGCTGCTGTTGTGGCAGCGGCACCTCGAGATGGTTTTACCTCTTGTTTCCCAGAATCCTGGTCTAGGAGTTTGGGTGGGATGCAGTAAATGGTGCTGGCATCAGGCATGGATCCTCTTCATGCTCCCTGTGCCACTTGACATGGATGAGTTCATGAGTTCTGATGCACATTATCTCTGTTTTCAGCCTGGGGAGGCTGCAGGAGGCCGGTGAGAGCTGCCACAGGGCTGCAGAGTGCCGGCTGTAAATTCAGCATTTCCTCTTGTGTTGCTGACCCTTTGTCTCCAAGTAACTCTGCTGGACAATGGTGAGAAGCTATCAACCCCATACCAAGGCTGGTAATAGGTTTTTTTGATGTTGTTGAGTGAAGATATCCCAGCGGAGAAATTACTTCCCGTTGGGAACCAAGAATCTTTTCCGTCCTGCTCCCCAGCTGGTCTGTAGGGAAGCTCCCCAGATACAGACAGGGAATGGTGACTGTGTCCTGCTTGTGTCCCACCCTGGGTAAAAAGGGTGTTGGAGGTGCTCAGCACTGGTTTGACTCTGCTTCTATCCAAGTCAACAGATCAAAACTATACTGTGAGCTGCTTAAATCCCCCTGAAATCCTCCCTTCCCCAACCAGAAAGATGAAACTACCCCTCTCCACCTTCACAGCACGTGGGCAAACTGTTTCTCTAGGGCATTTGCAGTATGTCCTGACATGCTGTTTGGGATTTCGGTTGCTCTGAGAAGGATCTGGAGGACCTTTGGTTTAGGTCAGATGAGAAGTGGGACATAGTCTGCTCTCATCAAGCTCACTGGAAACACCTTGGTTGTGGTGAGCAAAGAACTGCTGTGGGGACATCCACTGGAGGCAGCCATAAGATGGGGAAATCATTGTCAGCTCTTCCAGGGACATTTATGTAGTGATGATCTGAAGGTGGCCAAGGACACCAGGCTGCATGGGGCTGATCTACTTCTGCTCCCATGGAATATGTGGTATTCATGGCTCCAGCCTGGATCCTGTGTAATGCATCCCATGGCAGGCTTAGCCTGGGGCCATGGATGCCACTATTTTGTTTTGTTTTGTTTTTTTTCCCAGAATGGTGGGAATGAGGGGGTTTCTTCAGCAGCATGCCTGAAGGAAGCCTGACAGTCCCTCTGGGTTACCAAGTCCCTGTTTGTAGAATGAGTGTGGAGCTGGGTGTGGAGCTGCCAAGTTTGTAACTTGAATGTAAGCAGGGGAAGCAGTGAAGAAAGAGGCAGAGCTGCCTTCCAAGTCCTGGCACTGGTTTTGAGGAGGTGCCACCTGCTATGGTGTCATGCTGCTTCAGCTTGCTGAAGTCCCTTTACACCCAGCTGGGAACACCAGCAGAAGTTTGGTTATTTTTGATATACATGTCCCAAGCCCAGCTCTTGGCTGGTGGCCCCAAGAGAGCCCTTGCCCATGGCTCCTGCTCACTAGAAAGCTTCTTAGTCTTGGCTTTGGTAGAGAAGTAACTTCTTATCTCCAGGGCCCAAGGACCATTACCTAGCTGGTGCTGATGTCCTCTCCATGGTGTAAATTAAAAAACATTCATGCAAATAAATCCTTCCTGGTGTGATAAAATCTGTGATGAAAACACAAGGGTTGGCAGCCCTGTGGAGGAGGCCAACCTCAATCCCATGGGGGATCTGAGCTTCTAGCAGCCAGCTGCCCTTTGAAAAGGTCTCCCATCCTTCTTTGCTCATCTTTTACCTTCTGGGATTTTGTTGAGTGCTGGGAACTGCTGCTCCCCTTTTCCCTTAGGGGGAGACTCAGCTCTGGAAGAACAACCTCTGGGTTTTGTCTCTCTACAAGGCAATGCCACTAGGACCCCTTTGCTAATTCTGTGGTGGAAGCTGCTGGACTCTGGTGGGTGCTGGGATGCTGCTGGCTGCTCCGGGGGCTCCTCTTAAATCCTTCAGCCCTGGGGTTAAGTATTAATCTCTTATATCTCTGTTCTGATGAACTGTTCATCTGGGGCCTGAGACAGCTCATCTAACTTCTACTCTATCTGAAGATGTCTGTGCATCTGAGGACTGCTTTTTATTGCTGTTGACGTGTTTTCTTCATGGCAGGATGCAAGTGCCCATTACACATGGGTTTGGATGGACACTGGGTTCCTAAATTGCTCTTACAAACCTCTCTCAATCTCTTTATGATGGAAAAATTATGACCAGATCCTGATATTTTTTCCTTTTTCTTTTTTTTCTTTGACCCGCTCTCAGACTTGTTTCAGGTTTCCAGTGTGTCTCCCTGTGCCTCAGTTTCCCTCTCTGTGTGGTCTGGGACAAGCTGCCCATTTTTGGTCTTTTAGTTTTTTGAAGATATGCCATGCCTACGGGAGCAATACAAGGCAAAAATTTTTTTTGCAAAGTTTGTACAATCCAAGTTTTGTGGAAAGCAAACGGATGATACTCAGTCACCTGAGGGTCCCCCACAGAAGAGAAGGTAGTGCAGGAACTGACTGAGAAAAGGGGAGGGAGCAGCTGATGCTCAGTTTTGTCTCCTGGCTTCTGTACTTGCAGAAATCTTCATCAGTTCTGATTCTGTTACCTCCTGGAGACCTTTAGCTTCTCTTTTCTTGTTGATGATTTTATGCCATGTTGAAGGGGATTTCCTCTCATAACACTACAGAATCCTATCACCTTCCCAGCCTGGCTCCCATTGGGAAGCTCTGCTCAAGTATTTCATTCAACATTTCTTCTGTGAGAACAAAACACATTCTTGGTCATCCAAGAGAGAAATCCCTCCTTTCCCCTGGCATCTCAACATCTTAGGTCTCAGCTGGCCTGCCATGTTCCACTGACAGCCCTTTTGCTGCTGACCTGTCTCCTTTCAAGCCCATCAGATGGAGCAGGCAGAGGAGAAGATGATGAGACAAACACTGAAACTCCAGCAGGAGTGGAAAAAAGAAGGATCTTGTGCTGTTTTAACTCAGGAAGCTCCACCACAGACTCTATTATTTGCCCATTTCTAGTCAAAAACTAATTTATGAATGTTCAGATGAAGCTTAACCTGCACAGCTCCATCCAACAGGGTCGTGGTAAAAATGTGTTCCATGCCAACAAATGCTAAATGCATGAAATACACACAGTGTACCTCAACCAATACAATGTATGTGGGAAAAGCTTCCAGAGACACTAATAAGATGTGTCTGCAAAGTCAACAGGAGAATGTTTCTTGGTTCCATCAGAGAGTATTTGGACTCTGGTCCTGTTTATGCCAGTGGCTTGCTGCTTTACTCCAGATGGGTCAGCATTTCATGCTCCACTTGCTATCCCCACTTAGAGGTGAGCAAAATAATTTCTGATCTTTCCCAAGGGTATACTGTATTGTATGTTTTTAAAGAAGGGTGTTTGAGGTTGACAACATGAACTGAGAAGAGGTGGGACAAAGAGTAGGGGAGCTTTGGACCTCTCTCAATTCCACTCCTGTATGGACCAGCAGGGTTTCCTGCCACAAGATGGGCAAATTTGTGACCTGTGTTATACTGCCTGGGCTGAGGACTGAGCAAGAGAAAGTAAGTTGCAGGATAGCCTTGGGAGCTAAGGGAATGAAGATAAAAAGCCATCAGAAAGAGGTATGAGAGGAACTTGGAACCCCAGCAGAGGAGCCAGAGTCCCCATAGCTCACACAGCCTGAGGAGGTACAAGTGATGCTTTTGCAGCAAACAGCCTCCCTAAGTCCTAGAGCTGACCCAAATATATTGCTGACTGGCATCAGTGGCTTCTCACCTCAACAGAAGCAATTCAGCAAAGCCCATGTCTTGGCTAGCCAGGATGCAGGTGGGATACCATTGTAGAACCAGAAATTATGTTGGTCCTCCAAAACAGCTACTCCAGATTAAGCAGTGATGGATGAACCCCAAATGCTCTACCCAGGTACTCAGCTCTGATAAAAACCATTCAGGACCTGGAAGCTGCCTACCTGCATCAACACTGCTGTGATATGGAGATTCTTGTTTCAGCTTAAGGACCCCAGTGTCCCCAGCACTTCAGAAGTGGCAGGTGGAAATGAATAAACTGAAGCTCTACGGAACCTTAAACTAAAGAAATGTCTGGGTTGATTCTCCCAGCCCTAAGCAGCACCAGGCAGGGATGGTTTTGGCTAGGAGGAATGTGTGACAAACACTGATTCATACTTGTCCAGTCTGATTTGAGTCTGAATCATCTCTCTTGCCTTCTCATGAGGAAATGATGTGATGAATGCTGGCCTGTCATGGCTGGAGACCCTTTCCCTGCACCACTGGTACTTTGAAGTCATGGCACAAAATTTTAGTTTCTGGTCAATTGTGGAGTGGTCTCAAAGGCTTATGAGGTCTTCACAGCCTCAGCCAAGTTGTCTCCCCTCCAGACAAGCAGCTTTTCCACCAGCAAGTGTGTGGAAGATGTCCCCATTTTGGGTAGAAGGGCTGGACAGTGGCCAGGTCACCCCCTCCATGCCTGGGGACATGAAGGCAAGTGCCTTGCTCCTGGACTTGGCTCTTCTCTTGCTTGGCTTTAGGATGCCTGGCAGAGGGGGGCACAAAAAGTGGGCCAAATACCCCACATTTGGCTGCCAGCTTCTGGCTCCCTACCAGTGCTGTGGGACTTGAAGATCCCTCTCCAGTCTAGTAAGCAAACATTGGGCTGGGTGGGAGGATCTCTGCTCTTCTGCCCAGATCACCATCTAGTGGCTTCACCTCCATGCCCTGGCTGGGACATTTTTCCCAAGCTCAGCTCTGTTCTGTCCCCACCATCTCAGTAGACCCAATGTCCTACCCAGCCTCCATCCACCTGGTCCCACCAGCTTGTGGGGTGCCCTGTGCTGCCTGCTGAGGTTCCTGCTCCCCCTGCACTACCAGGAGGGCATGGCCAGAGGTGCCTTGCTGGGCTGGGGAGGATTAAAGAGCTTTTGTTTCAGAAGCATTTTAAGCCGTGAGGGGAAAAAAAAAAAAAAACCCACAACCTGCCAGCCAGGCTGCAGGCAGATGGGACTGAAGGTACAAGACAGAGGGAAATTTTCCATGACAGAGGTGTGCTCCTGGCCTGAGGGGAGGGAAAAGGGCTATTATGGTTGGAGTGAATGGAATCACTGCGGGCAGGAGCTTTAAACAGAGGAAAAAGAGTCGTGAGTTAGCAAGGCGGCATTCTAATTGTCTGCCTGGGCTTGAAGATAATTGGTCTGGTAGTTGTAAGAGAGTAGCAAATGGAGAAAGAAAAAAGGAAAATTTTGTAGAGAAGTCCTTGCCTGGAAGCTCTGGTGTGCAGCATCTGGGACACTGGGACATCGGTTCTGTAATTTTATGGAAAAACACAGATCTCAGCAGGTCTCCGGGGGAGATGGAGCTGCGGTGTGGGCAGGGTCCATGCAGCAGAAATGCCTCTGTCGGGGCCTCCAGCTGGGCAGAGGAAAGAATTCCTGCTGTGGGGAAGGCTCGGGCTCAATGGGATGGGGGTGGGATATAGGGTGGGAAGGCAGGAAACACTCCTACTGCAGTGCCTGTGTCCAGGTTAAGTTTTCTTGCCTGTTCCTGTGCCAGTCTTCTGATTCTCAGATGGATTTGAAGGCCCAATGGGCCAGGATCTCTCATGCACCTGGCTGCCTATTTATACAACTGAAACATCAAAAATTTCTGCAGAGGGGCCAAGAACGAGCCTTGTAGAACAACTCTGCAGGGCACTGAGCTTTAACAACCTACCTTGCATCCTTAAAAATCTGGTAAACCTGGTCAGTGTTCATCAGTGTTTTATTGGGATGGGGCAGTTTTTAAGGAGAATTAGAGGTAGCAGGAAAGCAGGAGACTGAGGTTTCTTGTGATGGTTTACTCTTGCAGAGGGTGTCCTCAATAATTTCATGGGATGTTTTTTTCTGGTTGTTGTGTAGTCTGAATCATTCCAGGGAAGAAAGATGGTCAGAGAACACCCAAGGCTTGGAGCATCTTGTTGTTTGGGCATTCTCACCAAGAGATGGTTTTTGGACCTGTGCCATCATTGCATTACAATGATCATAACAGTTTCTCTGTTATGATTAAATAGTTTCTAGACTATTTAATATTGCTTTATAAAAACAAATATTCAAATGTTTACTAACACCAGGCATGACCCATACTTTGTTCTTCTCAATATATTGAAGCCACTAGGGAGAGGGACCATCTCAGCCTGGCCCTTGTGTCCTTGGCAGGGGTTTTGGCCATGAGGTATGATCTTGGGGCATTAATTTTTTAAATTTCTTTTTTTTTAGGAAAGGAAAAATTAAATATTTATTCACCCCAAATATTGAGGGTTGTCTTAAACAAAACAAAACAAAACAAACCCAAAAGACACTACAGTTTGTAGAAGTCAAATCTCCAAAACTCCAAAACAAATTTTGCCCTGGATCATGGTTTTCAATAGTTGAGGCCCTTAGAGTCTTTTTGCTTTCTTACAAGTTTGAAGAAATAGATGCTCTGTTAAGAAAATTACTTTTGGTAAACTGACACCAAAAAGAAAGTATTTTTCCTCCCATCACCTTTGTTTCCATAGGAATAAAATAAAAGTTCTTACAATTCTTATATTAAAATTAATTTCAGGGCAAAAATATGGACTGGTTGTAGTAGGAAAAAACCCTCATCCCCACAGAAGTGAAGAACAGTTTGCAAATTTCTTTCTTTGGGAATTTTTCACTGATGTTCCCTAGTTTGGTGTGAATGCTTCACTTACACTTTTCACGAGCAAATTATTTTTCTTGGACCTTGCTGCATGATTACCTGTAACTACATTAGTGACTCAAAGGGTTAGCTCTCAGAATTTATTTGCTTTGGTTACCTGCTTCATGAGTCTTGAAGAAATGGAATAGCTTGGGAAGGGCTCCTTGGAGCCCAGGCTGCCACTGCTGGGTGTCTGGGGATGTTTTTTTGCATGGCTGCTGGTCTTGTAGCTGTGCAGCATGGAGCCTTGACTCCTGCCCATGTGCCAGTTGTGGCTACGTAAGAGCTGACCCTCTGGGTCTCCTTTTTTGCTTTCATTGTTGTTTTCTGTCAAACATTCCTCCTCTGTGAGGTGGCATCCCATGAGGGAAATCTCACAGTAGGAAAGAATTCCCCCTTCGTCCCCCACCTGTAGTCACCTCAGCCTGTTCTACTGATGGGAGTGATGTGATTTCACCTTCTGGTGGCAAAGCCTTCCCATCACACAGAGTACCTGTGGTGTGAGGGTCTCTTAAGCTTCTTCTGAGGGTCTCTATCTGGGATTTAGGAGCATGGATAGATTCAGACATGGATGCTTGGAAGGTGGGAATGGGCCTGACTCCTGTTCTTTCAAAGCAGTCATACGCAGCTTTCAGCCAAGGAAGTCCCCAAATGTTTAGTTGTTAGTGACAGAGCATTTCAGGGCCATGTTAAGAGCATCAACAGCAGGTTAGGTATCACTGAAGCATCCTCCAAAGGCCACTGCTGGCTCTGAGGCTGGAGGACCCTCGGGACTGCTCACTGCAGCAGTCCCGGGGAGGACTTCTCGAACCAAAGAGGTCCTTGCTCCCAGGGCTCTCAACCCCCTCTGCTTTCTTGCAAATCCCAGGGTTGGCTGGGATACAGATGACTTTGTGCCATGACTAAAGGGTGGGGTCTGCAAGCAGGGATGCTCCAAACACAGCTCTTCCTAGTGCAGACATCTGAGATGTTGTTTCACTAAAGATAGGGAAAAAAAACCCTGGTCTCATTATGGCCCCATTAAAGAATGTGAATATCCCACCAGTTACCCCCATACTGCATGCAGTTTAGCAGAAGACTTTTTTTGGTTTTTTTAGGGGCAAGTAAATGCATGTTTTTCTAACCCATGTGGTTGCAAAGAGCAGATTGGAAATGTGGCCTGGATACCACTAACGTAACACCCATTTGGGCACATGGGGTGCTTGAACCAGCATCTTTCTGAGGTGTTCAGCCCTCTTCCTCTGCAGCCAAGCAAGTCCACTCATTCTGTAAACTGCTTTGTCCTGGTGATGTTTCTAAAGCAGGCTGCAGCTCTAGTTCCAAATGTTTTGAGGGCTGGAGGTAAAAGAGCAGTTAAAATCTTTCTTCGTATTCAATTATGATAAACTGATGCAGAAGGCAGCAGATGCTGACAAAACTTACTCGTACTTTGTAAATGTGATTTATTCCCTCCTCATCGCATGATTTTAAAGAGAGACCCAGATCACATTTGTTTGATAGTCATCTTTATTACTATCTTCCACCTTTTTATAAAAGATCTGGGCCAGGAATAGCAGCCTGAGTGATAAAGCATATGGTAGGATTTGGAGTCTGTCTGTTTTGGCTCTCCTTATTCGATGGTAAAACACAGTTTGTTTCCTGCCTCTGTGCTGCTCTCAGCCTCCATCCCGCTGTTTTAACTGTCTGTCAAAACTAGTTTTATGTCTAGGTCCTAACCCGGTGATGCTGAGAGCAATTCCAATGGTCCCATCAGCTTTGAAGTAACTACTCACCAGCTGGAGTCTCAGCCAGCCCACAGCCTGAGACGAGGCCAGGGCTTCTTCCACCACATGTAAAATGATGTCAGATCAGGGCCTTGGACTATAAACACTTCACACAGTTGGGTCTTCCATGTCCCCTTTTCCAGATGAGATTACTCTTCCTTTGCTAGATGTGATCTCAGGTGCAGGCAGCTCCAGCCCCAGTCCTACTGTTGGGTTTTTGTTTCCAACTCCTTTTCCGATGCTGAGATCAATAAAAAAAGGGAAAGCGAGTAGTAAGTGAGGGCTGTTTGATATGATGGACTGAAAAAAAAAAAAAAATCAATGTTTGATATGATTGATTGATGTTGCTCCTTTTCATCCCATAACCTTTTCCCTTGGCAAACCCATTCTTGTAAGATCAGAATACATTAAAATCCTTGCATCAATAAGCAGATCTCATCATCTGGAGGTTTCCATCTTCCATCAGGGTAATTTTCTTTGTGCATCCTGGAGTGATTTTTAGTGACTCCCTTCGTGGGTATCTGTCCTGCTTCCCTCTCCAGCTACTGAAAAATTCAGATCCTTTGACTGAAATTAACTGTCTATGTTCAGATAGTTGCCCAGTTTAAATGCACACTCCAGGAGAAATATGAAGCTTTCATCCTTTTTCTCTCAGCTCTTCCAAGATGTCTTTGATTTGCTTTCCTCCCTGAAGATCTGTGTCTTGTGTGGAGAAACACATCATTCTCTAAGTCTGTGTTTCAACCTTTCTGACCTGCCCTCTGTCCTCCAGCCACCAGCTACACTCCTGTCTTTATTCCCATCTAGTGGAAGGGAAACTGAGGCAGTTCACCCCAACACCAGCTTTACTGTGGCAGATCAGGACTGGACCTGATACGGTTCTGTTAGACCCATGATTCCCCAGCTGAGTCTTGGACAGCAGAAGAGTGAAAAATACCTGCAGGAAAAATAAACCGAGAACAAATCCACATGCAGACATAAGCAGAGGAACAAGCAATGGTGGAAATAACCTTGACAGTGAATTTAAAACCACTAGGAAATGCTTAAAGTAAAGGGCTGAAGAATCTTTTCCAAAAGGCTGAGTGGCATTTTGCTTTTAAAAGGAAGGGAAAAGGATGATATGACCTGGTCAAGATCACCTACGTGCCACTGTGGAAGGAGACTTTTGTCCCACTCTGCTACTGGAAATACTTCCAATCAAGTTACAAATTTGAAGGCTGTGGTTTTTTTTACTCTGCTGCAGGTTATGTGGAGGGATCTGCCACTGTGTTAACAGTGTAGACATTTCCACCTGTCTTCTCAGGACATGGACATCTAACTGCACGTATTGCACATGTTGCAGCCTGGCTATAAAAGTCCTCCTAGACTACCCAGTGCACCCTGATGTGGCAGGTCCCTTACCTGCATTCAGCTGTCCTTGGGCAGGCATCTGGCTTAAAAGTGATGCTCAGCAGCAGCGGATGAGGATGATGTGAAAGCCCAAGGCTTATTTGATGCTGATAAAGTAGACAGCAGTCCTCCCAGCCATGGGATGGACACACTCCATGGATGAGGCAGGGGGAGGTTGCATTTCAGCCCCTCTGGAGTGCTGGATGAGATGTGAAGAGGTGTTCCCTGGAACCCAGCAGGGCTGAGTCTGGTGTGTTCCTTCAGCTGCAGGCTTAGCCCCTCTGCAGCGATAAGAAGACGTCTATCTGCTTCCCCTGCCTGCCCCCAAAATGCCATCTCCACCCCTTGCCCCTTCCCCATCCTGCGGGATGCACCTGCGGGAAGCTCTGAGGATCATTTTTCTCTTCCCAGAGAAAAAGAAAAAAACCAACAACCTTTTCCCAGGATTTCCTCACCAGGCTGCAAAGTAACTAAACCGAGAGGGCTTGGGTCCGGCTGCTACCGCCGCTGTGTCCCGGGTCCGCCTCCGAGCTCTTTTCCCACGGAAAAAAACAAACAAGGAAATCCAAGCAGAGGAGGGGGGTTACCTGCTCTGCTGCTGAGGACTGGCTGCGGCATCAGACTCACCCTAATCTGGCCGTCGGGACTCATTTTGTCTACTTTTTCGCCTGGGAGGAAGCACAAGTGAAAAAGAAAGCCAAGCGCCCGGGAGAACGGCCTGGGAGCGGGGCCGGCAGCCGAGGAACCCCTCGGGGGCATGACTGCCAGATAAAACCCCGGGGACAGGTTGGGGGATTTAGCCGTGGGGGGCAGGACCCCTTACCAGGGCCCTCCTCCTCCTCCCGCCGGGGACGAGGGGCCGGGCCTGGCCCCGCACTCCCCTCCGGGGGGGCGGCCACCCTATATATTGCAGGGCGGCTCGGGACCGACCTCCCCAGAGCCGGGAGCTGCCGAGGCGCCTGCCCCCCTTCCCCTCCCTCTCCCCCNGCCCCCAGTGCCCCGCCGCCGCCGCCCCCCGAGGAGCCGCCACCCCCGGCTGGAGGTCGCCGGAGGAAGCGGCCGGTGCAGCGGGGCAAACCCCCCTACTCCTACATCGCCCTCATCGCCATGGCCATCGCCAACGCCGCCGAGAGGAAACTCACCTTGGGGGGCATCTACAAGTTCATCACCGAGCGCTTCCCCTTCTACCGGGAGAACCCCAAGAAGTGGCAGAACAGCATCCGCCACAACCTCACCCTCAACGACTGCTTCGTCAAGATCCCCCGGGAACCGGGCCACCCTGGCAAGGGCAACTACTGGACACTGGACCCAGCTGCCGAGGACATGTTTGACAACGGGAGCTTCCTGCGCCGGAGGAAGCGCTTCAAGCGCACCGACATCACCACCTACCCCGGCTACATGCAAAACTCCAGCGCCTTCACACCCCCGCCCGCCGGCCGCCCCACAGCACCAACAGCACCCTACCCCAACACCCTCTGCTCACCCGGCTATGGCCCACAGATCTCCAGCACCGTTTTCCACCCCTACACGTCTGGGGCGGCACCACCGGCGCAGCATCCCAGGATGTTCAGCATCGACAGCCTCATCAGTGGGCAGCAGGCCCTGCAGCCCTCACCACCCGCAGAGCTGGGCCACCCATCACTGGGCTTACCCGGGGCCGAGCTGGCTCCCACCTGCTCTGCCGGCAGCTCTGAGCCTCCCTGCTTCCAAACACAGCCCGTCAGCCCTGGCTTGTTGGGCCGGACCGGCCCCAACACCTTGGCTTACCCCTACGCTGCCTCACCCCCACACCTCCCTGTGGCACAGGGCAGCTACTCGCCCAGTAGCCCGCAGCTCTACGGGGCTCCCAACAGACTGGCCCTGCCGGCCATGCGGCCTCCAGCCTGCGCTGAGCACAGCGAGCAGCTCCTGGGGCTCTCTGCCTCGCCCCTCGGCCAGTTCAGCTCCAGCAATGCCTACATGCGGCAGACCAATTTCCCTGCCGGCCTGGAGCGATACATGTGATGGGGTCAGGGGAGGCTTGGCTGAATACCTCCAGGCTGCCACGAGCATCTCTGGACGTGTGGACTTCTCCCTGCCACGGGGAACAGCTGGAGTGAGGTGGAGAATCCTCAGCCTCGGTCCGTGTGAGGACATGCACCCATGTGCACAGCGTGATGGGACCTAACTCCTCTCCTCAGTTTATTTCTAACTGGAGGCGAGGTGATCTTATTTTCCTGCCCCATCCCCTCCTGGAAATGGTGCTTCCTGGCTGCATCTGCCAGGCAGGGCTCCCACTGCCCAGGGGGGTGTCCATTCTGCACCCCCGGCATGGGGCAGCAGGACACCCTGAGGCACCCCAGGGGTGAGGAGGAGCATGCCCAGGAGGTGGATGTGTGGTGTAACATGCAGGAACTCAAGAGAGCAGGGACTGTCCTGTGAATGGGCTTTCCCCTCTCTTCCTTGGGTGCCTCCTCTGTAAATGGAATTAGAATTATCCCCCCAAAAACCCCACCCCACTAAACCAATTCACTGCATTTTCTATGAATATTTAAGATGTTTATCATTTCCTTCTCCTGTAGGAAAAAAAACCAAAAACCCCTGACTACTTCTTTTTACTATTTTTAAAAATAACTTTTATTGTTAGACAGGACTTTTTTAAAATAAAGCTTTTCCTTCCAACATGTCCAGTGCTGCTGTTCCTCTTGCTCTGGATGGAGAGGAAATTATCAGTCTTGCAACTGGTGGGAGACAGACTTGTGCTGCTGTTGTGACACTGCCACGTCTTACATTTTTAGTGACACTTTCTAAAGCTGTCTATTTTATTATGAATTTATTTTTAAGTGAATGCTAACTTACCACTGTGGAGCCATGTGGAGTCTGTCCTAAGGTGCGAGGTTTGCCCACACAGCTCTTACTGGACTAGATGTTTTCCATTGGTGTAGCAGGAATCTTGTCTTCCTTCTGAGGAGTCCCTTGAAGGTGAAACTCTGATCTAGCACGTCAGATTAGGAGATCATAATTTTCCCTCCTAGCAACAAAATCAATTAAAATTCCAAATCATTCACTGGCGGGGCTTGTGTTTTTTATTTACAAGATGGTCAGCCAGACTGTGTAGCCCAGTTTGAAGGCAGAATTCCCCATCCCTGGATTTAGCTTTTTAAATTTAAACATCCTCCAGGTAATAGTGGCAAGCTACAGTTTCTCTCTCAATTTTTCAAGGGTGACCTCTGAAGCAGAGCAGATTCTTGTAGTCCCTATTGCACCTTCCTCCTGCTTAAAGGAGAGCTGGATATCAGTTGAGCTTTGGTGGAAACCTGAGCATCTCATTCCCTGTCTGCTGCTCATGACTGAAAGCTGGGTGTGTATTGGGGTACCCAAGGAGCCAGTTTGTGTCCACAGCTTGGGAGCATGTGGCTTTTCACTCTTTTACTCCATGTGTTCTGTAGAAACTGAGTGGCGGTAGTATGAGAGGGAAGAAGGTGCTTTTTTCTTTTTCACCTCCTTAAACTTGGGGCTTCATGTGTCTCTAAAAGTTGTTTGTTCCATCTCTGGTCTGCTGCCTTTCTCCTAGCCACTGGGTTCTGAGTCTCCTCCCCAGCCCTTCCAGCTTCACCTTTTCATTTCTCACACTACTCCCAACAGCAGCTTCTGTGCTTTTGCCTTAGTGACAGCCCTGATCACAAAGGCTGTTGTGAAAAAAAAAATCCTTTAAAATACTTTGGATTTATGGGAGATATCTATATCCAGAGATCTTCTACCAAATGAAAGTCTGCAAAGTGCCATTCCTGTAGGTAACGCTCTGTCTGCATAGATGTACCAGGGGATGCTGAAATCATTGCTTGCAAGGACTGTCAGTAGAAAAGACACTTGTCATAGCTCACATTCATTCCCAGGACCTGATCCTGCAATGATTTTCAAACAAAAGCACTTTTGGAGTCTTGCCTAAGTATCTAGGGGGTCAGAGCCAGACACTGGGCTTGTTGGCTTCCCTGCAGCATCACCAGGCTGAGACTCTGAGGGGTTTGTACCATGAGCAGCAGAGTGTCTGAGATGGAGGAAAACTGAGTGTTAGTGTAAAAGAAAAACTGCTGGGTGGAGGGAGGAGTTGAGCAGGAGGTGCTGTGGTTCTTCCTGGGTGGGATGCACTGGCAAGAGGTGGCCCCTTCGGAGCCCTTGCAGGAGGGGAGAGCTGGTGGCAGAGAGGGCTGGCACCTGTGGGTGTTAACTCCAGTGATGGTGGAGCCTGGGGTCTCAGGGTGCCTGAAGGGCTGTGCCTGCTCCCTCCTGCCACAGGGCTTTCTGGGCAGCAGAACCCAGCTCCAGTCTCAGGAGGAGTCTGCATTAGACCCATCCTATGCAAGAGGGGTCCTTTCAGTCAAGGGGGCTCCAGAATGAAGCAAGAGTCACCATGGTAGGCTGGATCCTAAAAAAACTAGCTTGGAGAGATGGATGATCCCATTCTGGTGAGGAGGGACAAACCTTGGTGTGCAAGCATTGGGTTGTACATTTTCCCAGGACCCCATTTCTGCCTGTCTGCCACACAGCCCCAGCTCAAAGCCCCCTGCAACCAACAGTAAGCCAGCCTCACACTGCCAAAGAAGCTGAAACACATGGGGAATAACCCCCTTTTCTTCTACAGACAGAAGAAACCTCTTCTATATATATTAATCCTCACATGCACAAACCTCTGGCGCTTGTACTATGAGTGTCATTAAACTAATGCCTTAAGAGTGTCTTCTTGGTTAACTTAATGTATCCCAGCTAGGCTTTTAAGCTTTCATTTGAAAGCTTTGTTTACAGTTAGGATGAATCTAGCAAATGAGTAGGATTTAAGTGTCGTGTAAGGCATGAGTCTTGCTGGGACAGAGTAGTTTTAAGCTTTGCAAAGTTTATACCTGTGCCCTTCATCTGTCTTTTCAATGTCCCTGTTTGATGAATAAGAGGGATTTGAATGAAACAGGAGTAATTATCACCCAGATCTCAATGGTGAAACCAAGTCTCCTTTGAAATCCTCCCCTCTTTATTTAAGGAGTTTAGAGAGTATTAAGTAATGACATTCATAACTATCTTGATCTTGCTCACACAAAAGCCAGAGGCAAAACTTTCTTTGCTCTCTGTGATTGTGGAATGAATGTCATCCTTTAGGACCTCTGGCCATCTTGTAGTGGGAAGAGCCCCATCTTGAATCCACCAGATGCTGAGGGTGTTTTGGAGTTGATCCTGAGCAACAAAGAGACTTGGGTAGCAATCTGGGGTATTTTCTTGCAGACTGGAGACTCCTTGGAGAATCACCCTTTGCTGATCAGGCTGGTTTCAGGCCCCCATGCTGCACTTTCAGAAACAAATAACCCAAATCAGCTGCCGCTTTGAAAAATATACTTGTTTTCCTCTGGTTTATACTCTCTGCCCAGGAAGGACAAACTGAGCTCCCACAACTATCCATGTACAACAGCATCCTGTGTGTTTCATGTTTGTGCTGCCTTCCTAAATCTTCCCCACAGATTAAAATAAGCAAAAAAATTGCTCTTCCCAGCTGAGATTCCCGAGTTATAAATATTGTTTTCCATCCAGTTGCAAACAAACACAGCAATGGCTGGAATTTTAGCAAAGCACATTTCCTGGAGAACTTGCTGGTCCCTCTGGTAGTGTTAGATTTTGGATGGATGTTGCCAGCTGTCCACTGGCAGTCCCAGTGCTGGAAATTTTATACCATAGCTAGCTTTTATTTTATGCAATGTTTTGCCTTTTGCAAATACATGGCTCGAGAACATTCAGCGGTGGCTCTCTTGGAGGTCCAGGTTGAGTGGGTGAAGTCAGCTGGTGATGGGGAAATAGGCAATGGATACGGTGGGACGGCCTGAGATCGGCTTTGCCAGCTCATAATGAGTTTTTAACTAATTAGTGTCTAGAAGACAGCGCTGCCTGAGCACTGAGCTACATTTGGGGGTAGCTGGGGGTCTGTCACTGTCCCTGCTACCTCATATTTGGGTCCTTCGTGTTGGAGCAGGAGCGGGTGATGCCGCCGCTGCCTTGGAGTAGAGCCAGAGCATCACTGTCCTGCCCTCCGCCGCTTTCCCCCGCGGGTGTAGGGATCCGGAGAGGGGACAAGAGGGGGGAGGTGGCCGGGGGGTGCCAGCCGCCGTGCTCAGGCCAACACTGACCTCCAGTGGAAAGCCCTGGGAAACCCTGGGAAAACGCTCCCGGCCTCCGCCACAGGTCCGAGGACCCTGCGGGGGGGTGTTGGGGGTGTGTGCTCAGCCGGTACCGGCAGCATCTCGGCCTTTGAGATGCTCGGCCCTTTTCCCGGCTCCGTGGGCAAGGGCAGGACATCTTGAAGGTTTGTGGTACGGACGGGATGAGAAGGGTCTGAGGTTTTTTTTTTTCAGGAATGGTTTTTATCAAACAGGGTGCCATCTTCAGGCTGTGAATCCCTGAAACACCCATTACTGACCCTGGCAAGATTTCAGAGATTCCTCTGGCTGTATCCTCTTCCACCCATTTCCAAAGCATCCACTGCAGGCCACTGGGGACATGACAGAGCTGGATGGTGCTGGATGCCCTCCTGCAGCTCCTCTCCCTAGAGTGAAAACAGGGAAACAAGTGGAAGCATGGTGAGAATCTCAGCTCTTGATTGAAGGTGAGGGGAGCAGTGATGTACAAGCACTTGTCTCCAGCAGCCAGCCCAGCTGGCAGCCTGACTTTGTGTATGTGAATGAGAAAGTGCACGTGAGTGGCAGATCTGGGGCCTGACTCTTAAAGCACCAGTTATGCAGGAAAGCATCAGAGCCCCAGCATCAGCAGCGTAACACCTACAAACCCTTGGGGGAGCATCCAAGGTCCACTCATTTCATAGTCTCTGTATAGCAACTGCTGAAGTGGTTACACTGCAACAGGTGATTTTATGCATGGATTGAATCAACCGTGCCAGTCCCAGCACCAATAAGCAGCCCTGGTTTGTGGCACCTCCAGGTGCTGCATGAAGGAAGGATGCAGCTGAGCCAGTTACCCACCTGAGAAAAATTAATTTTCCATTTCTCAACATTGCTGAGTCAAAGGAAGCAGTGTATGATGTGTGCAGGGACCCGACTGTCTCAAACATTTTGCATGGTTTCCATCCATACCAAGGACATCCATATTTGGTTTTAAAAGTCATTCATCTAACTGGGTGTTGGAAACCAAACCCAGCCAGCCTGTGGAACCATTTTCAGGAGGCTTCAAGCAGCTCAGTCTGGCTGCTAAGGGGACTCTGCGACACCACCTTGGTTTTGTTTTCAAAAAGATGCTTCTTGTAGAGCTGCAGCTTCTTTGAGCGTGCTATTGGCATTTGTCCACAGTGGGATGCACTTACTGATGGGAAAACAGGAGGCTGCTGACCCAATCCCATAACCTAGGGTCTTTGTCCTCAGAAAATGACAAGTTTCACCATCTCAAACACACCAGTAGGGAACATTTTGCTGCCAGACCCCCAACACATTCCAGCACAGTTACATGTTCCTCACATTGTATGGAGATGGCAAAACTGGCCAGATGTCTAAGGTGCACCATGGAAATGATGGAAGCAGGGTACGGTTTTTCCTCCTGCATCATAACCACCACCCACGAGGTGGCAGCCAGGTGACACCCTGCCCGAGACCACGCAGCCCACCCTCCCTCAGCTCTCCTGGCCAGATCCCACCAGCCACAGCCCCTCTGCAAGAAACATTTCCTCCTTGCTGATTAGTTATGCTTAGTTTTCCACAGTGTTAGTTTCAGCACGTATCCATCTTCCCCTGGCTAGAAGCTCTTTCTTTCCAGGCTGTCTACTGCTTGGATTCTTCCTGAGCTGATGCTCACCCTCTAAGTATAATTGCAATACAAAGTAGTTTCAGAATAGCGTGCAATAGTGGCTAATTATTTGGAACAATTATACATAACAAAGACAGAGCCAAGCAGCAAGAGGGCTTAATTGTCTGGCCAAGCATGAAATAGCACAGGATTATCGCTAACAGGGGGAGGGGAGGCAACAGAGGAGAATTGCCCCATAGAATAGGCAAGAATCCAGGCTGCTGGGGAAGGCAGAGTTTATTGAAGAACTTGAAAATTCCTCTTTGAAGCATCTTCTGAGATGCCAGAGAAGACATGAAAAGGATAATGACCCAGAATATGGGCTTAAGGCACAAATCCCCGTACTGACAGACACCAGGTCTACAAACGCTTAAGCACATGCTTAAATTTTAAGCACATGAATAGTCCCCTTTGACGGCTCATGTGCTTAGAGTTAAGCTCAAGCATAAGTGTTTGTAGGATCGGAGCCCAGATTTTTATTACAACTGGGCTCTTCTCGACAATGACAGGAAATAAGAGACCTAGAAAGCACACAAACTCCTCGGGTGATGCCGTAAAACCCTTGGCTCCACACGAGCAGCAAAAGCCTGTGACAAGCCATGGGGACATCTGTGCCTTCCCCGCCTGCCATGGAGCAGGGTGAACAACAGCTGTGTGGGTGTCAAGAACAGGATGGGTGATCTCCAAGACTTGGTTAATCACCAAGTCATGGGTTAGGAGTCAGGTGAGAAGGGTGCAAAACAGAAACAGGATCACCACTAAGAGCAAAAAGGTGCTGTATGTGTTGCAGCATTGCTTGGGAGCATAAGAGAGCAGCATCTAGGGGAACTTCTGAAATGGTGGGAAAAAGCAGGAATAAGCTTCATTTTTTAAGAAAAAAGTGAAGAAAATATTTAAAATGTAACAGCAGCACCTATCCACATGTTCTCTAACAAACCTGCCCATGCATAAGCATGCACCTGCTTCTTCTGCAGAACAAGGTTTCTCTCATGTAAGATCTTCCCTGCTCTTTCTCCAGTTCTGAAGGGATTTTCTTTGGCAAGGCTTCCTGTTTTTACAAGACAGCTACCTGCTGGGCAGTAGCACATGTCCCCCTGCTTGGACCTAGATCACTGTTTTTCAATTATCTTTAGGGCTTGAAGGATCTTGGTTTTACTAGTGGGACAAGTTTATTCCATGTGTTGTTGACTGCAGACATCCTGTTTGCTGTTGGAGTGATAGAAAGAGGAAAAGTGGAAGCTGGGGGGTATGGATGCTGTGGGCTTTGGTGGGCTGACCCCACATGCAGTCCCTTGTGTTCCCACATGGCATGTTCCAGACCTACAGATGCCTGAAGGTTCAGGTGAGGATGGCTCTGACTTCAGATGTGTAGGAGAGCAGTTCAGCCTGGCAAGTGAGACAGGAAGCAGATTTTTCCTTAGAAAAATGGATGGACATACGGATCTGCCCTGTGGGAGGCCAGAGCCTCATCCCCACTGTGGGTCTGTGCCCAGCACACAGAGATCAGCCCCCTGAGGGCTCTGCTGGGCCGTGCTCCACAGGGTGGGAGATGCTGGTGGAGGATTAGGGTGATGCTGCCACCACCTCCATTAGGCTCTCACCCTTGGTCCAGGCATTGGCCCCCATAGGTCTGGGTCTGCTGCTAGAAGCCACTGGAGGGCATTATACAATATATTTAGACTTCACCACCACCATGTGCAGCTTTCTTACATTTCTTGGAGCCAGGTGTGGTGAAGAGCACGCGCTATGAAAAGACCCACACTGCCTTCTCCTCCTTTACATCCTGATGCTCATACCAGCAGGACTGCCCAAGTGACATAATCTATGGGGAAAGGACAGGCCAATGCATGCACACGTGGGCTGGTGTGGCCCTCCAGTGCTGAGGATCTTCCCAAGCTACCCCTGATGCCTCAGTGCATCGTCAGCCAGCCACAAGCCTGAGCAGCAGCCCGGAGGAGCAAGGCACGGATGGAGGATTTTCTTGGAAGCCAGAGGTTAATTATGCTTTATTGGATAATTTCCAGCTGCCAGTCCTGGCAATAAAGGGGATTTCCTCTAGATGGCACGCTTATCTCTGTGCTTGGAGGGAAGCCCCGCCAACCTGCTGCTCCTGCAGGACCCCAGCAATATATTTTTTGGGAGCAGATAACATCCCAACACCTTATGCTCTTTTACAATGCAATTTTTAATGCTGGGAGCCTAAAATATGCAAAAACCTGCAAAGTGGTGATTAAAAAAGAAAGGCATTTCAAAATGAAGATTGGTGACATTCTATTTAAATACAAGATAATTTTTTTTTCACTGTGGGGACAGTCAGACATTGGAATGGTCTCCCAGGGGAAGTGGTGGATTCCTCCACTTTGGAAAGTTTTGAGTCTCAGCTTGATGGGGTGCCAAGACATCTCATCTAAACAATAATATTAGAAGATGATGATCTTTGAGGTCCCTTCCAGCTTGACATTCTATGAGATCCTGTTAGCTGGGCAATGCTGGGTACCCATCCTGCAGAAATCAGGTCTTTGCAAGTAATGTAAAGCCAGATGTGAAACATCAGCCCTTGGCATAATTTCTTCTAGCTGAGCAGTGCAGCTTCCTCTTCCCAGCAAGAATGAGCAGAGGCAGATGGGGGGGGGGCAGAGGAATGTTTGTATGTGAAGCTTCAACACCCCCAGAGTGGCTGGATTAATGTAAATCTGTGTGTTGACAGGCTTTCCCTCTCTTGCCTCCGTGCAGCTTGCAACAGCGATTTGTTCTGGTGTTTTAAAGAAAGGGGCAGGAGAAGTTCAGATTGGTCTGGAGATGCTGGGGATGGGTGTCTTGTGTTTCTCTGGTACTTACAGTGCAGTGCAGAGCACCCGCTTTATAGAGATGGAGAACTGTCCCTTGCATCCACACCGACACTGCCAAAAAGTCACCCTGGGATGCACCAGGGCTGCATCCCAGTACACAAAGCAGGAGTTGGCTTTGGATCCTAGACCCCAAACAAGGAGCTGCCAGGGTGTGGAGGTGCCTGAAGTGTGTTGTGTGGTGAAACTACGAGCTGGTGGAGATGCAGTGGAGGAACTGGCATCTGCAGGCACATGCTGGGCGTTCAGTGTGGCTGAGATTCACCCTTCTGTGCAAGCTTATCCCAGAACTGTAACAGTGATGCCTGGGTTGATATTTCTGCTCGTTGTTGGAGACCAGGATGAAATATCCACTGCCCAACTCCTAACCCTTTTCTATTGGCTCCCCTTTGGTGGATCAGGTGATGGAGTTTGGCTCTGCCTCTGCTCCTCTGCATGCATGAGATGCTTCATAGCTCCCCACATACTTTGAGTTGCTAACTTTTTCCCTCTGTTTATTCAGTTCCTTCCCAAGATGGGAACAGAGGAAAGGAGCCCTGCGCTCTGCTCCTCTGCAGTAGGAACATCATGGCTTTCTACTTTTGTAATAACGGGGTTCTACATCCTTTTGAATATGGCCATTGATTTAGGTTCTTGCACTGGTGCAACCACTTTTGGAAAATCTGATTCACTCCCACATGTATTCCCCTAGCTCCCCACCCAAAACCAACCAAACAAACAAACAAACAAAACCCACAACAAACCACAAAAACAAACAAACAAACAAACAAAACTTTTATTTTCTGGAGATTTGGGGAAGGATGATGTTATTTACCAGGCTTGTTTTCACAGGAATATTTTACTCAGGTAGTAGGCACAGTTACACATTTACCAGGCTCTTCTATGCACGTTGCCATGTGCCAGAGCATAATTGCCCTCCACATGCATCAGCTTTTGGCTAATGTGTTTTTTATGGCAACCAGGAGAGCTGGATTTGGTGAGTCTCAAAAGTGCACCTGGTGGTTTATGGCTTGAGATCACTGCGTTCCTCTGAGCCATGTAAGTGTGTGTATGTATCCATTGCTTTTCATGTCAGATTGCTGAAGAACAGTATAAAAAACAGCTTATGCCAAGCCAGAGCTAATCACTTGAGTGCTGAGCTGCATATGAGCTTGGCTGGTGGGCTTCAAGTCCATGTGGGATGGGGTCAGTTATGAACAGAGATCAGCAGAAAATTATTCTAAATTAGAAGTCCAAAACTAAGGTCCTAAGGTCAGTTCACAGCACTTAAATAAATGTGTGTATGGGAGAACAGAAAGAAGTCCCTGAAGAGCAGGAAAGACAGGGAGAGTTGTCCTTCAGAGAAGAATGTGGTGTCTGGGAAAAGACTCCCTTGAAATCCAGGCCTTTTTTAGTGTGGATTTTGGGAAACCTGCATTTGAAAATGCAAGTCAACAAAACTGAGATGTCCAGCAGCTGAGCACTGCAGGGATGGCCATAGGCACTTGGCTTCAGTGGTTTCCAAAGTGGGAATTTCACACACTTGCACTATCCGGCACCACCATTCCCACTTACCACCCTGCACTGGGACCTCTTGGTGGGCAGGCTGCAAACTGATCTTTGCAAGCTGGGAGCTGGCAGTTCAGGGCTGGAAAAAAGGTTGAACTGCAGGGAGCACCGAAGGTCTGAGCCTTGGATATGGAAAGAAGAGAAATAATATCAAAGGAAATCACATAAGTGGAAAAAGAGCCCCCTGGGGCAGCCCAGGCAGCAGCAGGTCTGTCTTGTTCATGTGTTCAAAGAAGTTAGAGGTCAGCCAAGCCTGATAACGAGGTAATACAGAAAAATCCATCGCTGAGCCTTGGGGGACTTGTAGATGCGGCTCTCATCGGGATAAAAGAATGAAGATTCTGCTCGGCAGAGGAAACAAGAACGATTATGTGATGCAAAACCGACAGGTCGTCTCTAATCATGAGACAGCAACGTCGGCTGGGCTGGAGCTAAACTCCCCGTACTGCCCAAGAGAGGGGCCGATGCTGCCCTTCCCCGGGGTGCAGGACCAGGGCTTTGCCCCTCTATAAACCTCAGCGCCGGGAGATGGTCCGGGCGGAACCTGCTCCCTTCGGCGGGGCATGGCCAGGGCCAGGGCAGGAGCAGCGATGACTCCACTGTGGAATTCCGGGGTTGGCCTCCCTGCCCTCCCCTGCAACCACCCCCTCACGTCCCCCCGGCAAGTAACGGTGCCGGGAAGAGGTTTTCCCTGCGGAAAACCAAAAATGTGCCTGGTCGTTGTCGGCGTTTTGCTGCTCGAAGGGGCTCCAATCCTCTCCCACTGAGCTTCGCGGGAGGGGGCACCGGGGGACCCTGGAGGAGACTTCGGCCGGGGGTATCCACCTGCTAAAGAGGTCTGCAAAAGCATCCAAACGCCGACCGAACGCGGCTCGTCCAAACGCCTCATTAAGACACGTAGGACAAACAGTGAAAGGCAATTTAAAGGAAAAAACAACAAAAAAACCAACCAACCAAACAAAAAAAACAGCAACCCTGATTGAAAACCAAACAAAAAACCCCAATTTGATCGTGACTTCCCCCCCCCCCCGTACTTTTAGACTTTTTGGAGACTTTCCTGCCCCTGCATCTCTCACTCCCGGGCACATTTGGCAGAGCAACTTCACGTGGAATGTAAAGCAGCTGTCTCTTATAGGAGATGGGAAGGGAGGCTGCCTGTAATGAAAGACCCACTGATTTCTCCCACACC
>JAAWXA010000008.1:21953190-21985562 GCA_038090715.1 Florisuga fusca
GGTGGGGGGGTGGCTGCCGCAGCCTCTATTTTAATGTCATTATAGTTGCCGTGGCAACCCATCGGATCACTCCTCCTGGAGTGAACCTTGTGACAATGGTTGGTTTGAGAGAAATCGGTAAATGTGCAACCGAGGGACACAGCTACATTACCGCGAACAACAGCGAGGGTTTAACATGTGACCCTTCCAATTATACTGATGATATCTCGGTGCAGCTGCCTCCGCGGCGCTGCGGAGATGTAGCTCTTTGGGGGTGGGGGTTGGAGAAAGGGTCCCGGGGCTGTTTGGGGGCACAGCCTGCTGGGGATGGGGTAGCAGCCCTCACACTTCTGCCCCGCCGAGAAGCCCGAAGAGGGAAACAGCATCTTTGCAGCGGGATCGCTGGAGCCCAACTCCAGCAAAAAAAACAAACCAAAACCAAAACACAAAAACAAGAACAACCCCCACCAAAAACACAAGAAAGGAAGAAAAAGCTTCTCCAGAGTACCGTGGAGGCAGATCAACATGTAGAAGAGCTGTGGCCTCGGGGCTGGGGAATAAAGACCTGTCTGGGGGCTGGGCAAGGAGCCTCCACTGGGGTCCGCCGCTCCCGAAGGTCACAGCACCGTGGACACATCTGTGGCACGGCTGCAGGGAGGAACGAACAAAATCCACACCTTCCCCGCAAGAAAAAAAAAAAAAAGAAAAAAATTGAAGCCTTAAAATATGGTTCAGAGAATTACAAGTAATCAGAGCTGTGTGGGTCAGCAGTGCAAACTTTTTAAGACTAATGTTTATTTAGAAAAGTGAGTGGTGACTGCGTTGCTTTTCTAGTGCCCCAGCACAAAAGTCCTAATGGCTTTTGCAGACTTTCCATAACAAACTCCTGCACAGGGTGCAGGGACCACCGCCGACAGCAACCCTGAGCCGCCCCTTTTCAAAAGGGACCGTTGGAATGGGGCTTTAAATTCTCCCTCCCCCCCAATCTTTCCATGAATTGGTTCCATTCTGCACTCCCTCCCCAATTTTTGCCCCGCTGTCGCGTTTGTTTGCTGCCTCCCGGCTCCTCGATGATACAGGCGAGGAGAAAGAGGGGCATGGGGTCTGAGATCCCCTCTCCCCCACCTTCCAGCCCTGCTCAGTCTCGGACGGTCCTGAGAGCAAGGCGGGGGTTCGGCCGAGCTGGAAACCTCGTTAAGAGGAAGCCGGGGGCAGAGGCAGGAACCAGCGCGCCGTGGGCTGGCCGGGATCCATCGGGGAGACACCACTGGCAAACTCATTCCTCCCATCTCACCCCTTCCCCGCTGTCACCCTCCCACCCTTCTCCCGGGCACACAGCCATACCGCCAGTCCCGGGTAGTTTTGAAGGTCTCTGCTGAGATCAGCCCAAAATTCGGGGGATTTGTCTGCCCCCGCAGAAACTCAAATCTCCATCTCAGGGTGCTCCGTTTTCCCCCATAAATAGAGGTTTAAACCCAGCAACCCCTAAAACCTCGCACAGCTTTTGGGCAGTCCGCAATCCCCCCTCGACTTTAAACTGAAGGTCAATCCAGATGAATGCCAGATCTGGGATCCCAATGGAAACCAGCAGCACCAAACAGAACTCAACTGCTTTTAATTCTTCCTCACATCATCCGCTGCCCTTCACAGGTGGCAGGAGCTGGGAAGGATGAGGGAGGCTGGGGGTTCAGTTCCCTTTCCCTCACAGGGCTGGCTGTGCACTGCAACCAGCAGCAAACCCACCTCCTCCCAGGGGCTCTCAGGGGACAGCAGAGGCATTTGGACTGCTCAGAAAAACGCCTGTGCTCATCCTCTCTTCTCAATCTCTGTGACAAACAGCCCTCGGAGCTTCTAGTTAGTCTTTTTCTAAACACAGACCCTTTTACTGGCTGTGAGCTCAGCGGCAAGATGATGTACTGCTAAAATCCTCTTGTTCCAGGCAAAGGCAAGACCACTCTAACTCACTCCTTGATCCCTGGGGATTCACCACCTGCCCTGGGGCATCCCAGCCCCCTTCCCACACCCTAGGCAGGTTTGAGTGTGCCACAGCAGAGATGGTTAGTCTGGCTGTGCTGGGGGAACAGGTCTGTGGGGACTGCATCCCCCCGTGTGTCCCCGGGGACCCCCCTCAGCAGAGCAAGGGTGGGTGGTGGAGCCATGGGCAGTGGACACCTGAAGAGAGCTCCAGATCTAGACTGAGGGGTGCAAGGCTACTGATCCCCTCTCTGCCTGTTGGGTCCCCAGCATGGATGCACTGGGGACCCCCTGGAATGGCTGGGTTTAGCTCTGGGGTCTGGCACCATTGACTCTTCTCCTGCCATTAGGGTTCACAGCTCAGCTTATCCCTGAGTTATCTGAGGGTCTCTGCATCAGGACAGTGGTCTCAGCAGGCAGGGTGTGCAGGAGAGAAAAGGGGTAGGGGAGAGGAAGAGGCTGGATCCTGCTGTCTTTCTAGCCTTCTGCTCCCTGAAAGGTGAGATTGGTTTAACCCCTTTTTGGTTTGGGTAAGGGAAAAAACGTAGCTCAAACCTGAGACGGCTGAACCGAGCAATGGCAGCTGAAGTTGCCTCCAAAAATACACCCATACCTGAGGCAAGATCCTGCCTTCCCCTGGCCAAGGCAGGCTCTGCTGCTCAGCTCCAACAGCTCCGGGTCCAGGGCTGTGGATGCAGCTGCTGCTGTGTGGCTGAGTGTGGCGGAAGGAGGACACCAGTGTTTATAAACTGCTTAAAGTGCCTGACACTTGAAGGAAGATCCTCTCCTCTCCTTCAAGGGCTTTCATTTGAAGGGCTTGACTCTGCCTTCCAAGAAGTTGATAAGACCTTTTGGCTTCCATTATCTTCCCAAGGGCCCTGCGTATCCCTCCAGCACCCAGATCACTTCGCTGTAATTGCCTGGGGAATGGACGCATCCCGGGCAGGACCTGACTCCACTCCTCAGGGTTTGGTCTTCTGGTACAAAGCCAGGCTGTGGGAAGGGGCTGGGTGGCACCAGTCCTTTGCTGTTCTGCATCCCCCCAGCCCTTTTACAAAGCACACACTCTGGGGACACTGCTCAGCCCCAAAGTGGGAATTTTTGGGATGAAATCTTTTGAATGTATTTGAAAAAGAGAGGCAGGGAGGAGGCGTGGGGAAAGGGACGTGGAAAGTGGAAAGAGCTACAGCCCTGCTGGCATAAAGTTAGCTTGTCTGGATCCTGCCCCTTTGTGGCTATGCTCTGTCACTGTACCCAGGAGGTGCTGCAAACCATGTGTAGATGTGGCTCAGCCCTGAGAGAAGCAGTTACCAGAGTCATGTACCATGACACTGCACTCACTCTCTCTCCCTTCCAATTTAAATCAAAACTATTTCTTCACAACAGGAAAGGGGTAGGAATTTCAGCCAGCCCTTCCTGCACCTGTGTCGGGCTCCCCAGAACTGGCAGAGAGGTGTGTGTAACAGCGTGGGTGCTGGTGGGTGCTGGTGTAGGTGCCAAGGGGTGGTCCAAGGTGGCCAGGGGCCAGTGGAACAAAGTCCCTCCTTCCCCTGGGGGCTGGGGCCAGCCTGATGCTCCAATGAGGTTTTTCATCTGTCTCTGCAATGTCAGCAGAGCAATGAGGCAGGGGAGAGGTGAGCCCCTCTGTTAATACAGGTGTTTTAAATAACTGGTATTTTTATTTCTTCCCTTCAGTTTGGTGGGCTTGGCACACATCTTTGTTTGCAGTATTGTCCTGCCTATATGTTCTGTTGCCCAAGTAAGGAGAAAAAGATCCCGTGCATGATCTGGAGGTGTGCTAACTGGTTCTGATATGTAAATATTAATCAAGGAACAACACTGAAGAGACAAAAACTCTCTCCCACACTTGAACCCCGTCAGATCCCTTTATTGTCCTGGCAGTTGTTGCACTTGGACTGGCTTTTCTCTTTCTCCTCTCAGTTCGCTGGCTCCAGCCACGGTCCCCAGATTCCTCAGCTACATCCTACTGAGGGAAAACATTTATTGAAGTTTTCAGATTATTGGGGAAATACATATTTCTGCTTCTCTTCCAAACTCCACTGACATATTTTCTAAGCCAGCCCCACGTGTCAATGTGGGGTCAGGAGAGGCATCCTCTCCCTCTCCTCTTGCAGCTGATGCCTCCTGCGTGAACTTTGAGCACCCAGAAACACCACGGAGGAAGATTCCTACCACCACCATGTGCTTCACTGGTGGGCAATAGCAGTGAGTATGCGTGTGTTTTATTTTCCTCCACAAAGCTGCACTTCAGCTCACTCAGACCTCTGAAGAAACAGAGAGCGTGGTCACACACATCCAGCTCCTCAGATAACCCATTCCAGATGACCTTTGCTGAGGTGGCATCAATGCCCTGGTGCTCCATGGGGGGAAGCAGAAGAGTGGGGGCTATCGAAAGTAAGGAGTCCAGAAAGGGAGAAAAGAAAAAGGAGGAAAGATGTGGCATGAAGCTGCCCTCACCTTGTGAGTACGTACATGGGGTTGAACCATGTCCTTAAGGAGCATCCCTTATTGTTCCACCCCTGTGTGAGCTGGCAGGACCCTCTTGCCTGTGAGCACTCTATGTGCCCAGCATTCATTTCTTGCCTCCCAGCACCCAGGGCCAGGGTGCTCAACACCCCCCAGGGAAGCACCCTTGCCAGCACCTGGTGGGGTGTTTTTAAACAGCAGCAGATCTCTTGCTCCATCTCTTCCTACTGCAGGCTCTGTGCTGTGTGTGCTCTGGTGTGCAGATGTGTGTCTGTGCACGGGTGCAGGTGTGTGTGTGCATGCAGGGAGGTCTCCCTTGGTAGCAGAAGGGGAGAGCAAAGTGTAAACAACTCCTCTTCTGCCTTGGTGCATAAATTGTCTCCAAAGGGCTCTTCAACCTGAACGCACCCTGCAAAGGCACATGGCACTTCTCCGGGTGAACAATGCCTGGGGCTGAGTCACAGCGCTGCTGAGAAGCATCCCAATGTGCCTGTCAAGGGAAAGGGGTTTGTGTTCTACCCCTGAGACAGCGTTGCTGAGATCACTGCAGGATTAGGGGCACAGGACTAAAAAGGGAGAACAGGGATGAGACGCTTGAGCTCAGTGTCTGTGGGTGGGATGCAATGCTGGCAACAATTAGCAGATTTACAAGGGATGCTGGTTGGTCCCTTTCCAATTTTCACCCCAAAAACTGAGGCTGGAACAAGGGGGACAGGGCACAGGGATGTGCCCGATGGAAGGACCAGACAGGCTATTTCACATGAAGGAGAGGAAATACTTTTCCCTGGGGCACCCTGTAAAACTCTCCCTGCTGTGGCTTTCACTCTGCTGGCAGCTTCTCAAGAGAGTAACTACTAAGGGCTCGAATTTGGATGTGGCCTTTAGCTTCAGATGTCCTTGAAGCTTCAGCTGCCAGAGGTTGGCAGGGTGCAACAGGGAGAGGATCATTCTGTGCTTATTCTTTCTGATATTTTCTTTCTAAGATGAAATCTTCTCTCCAGCCACTGCTGGAGAGGAGACACTGGAGCTTTGGATGAAATCCCACAATTTTTCATGGAAGCAGAATGACAGGAAGGCAAACAGGAAAGAAGAGGAGTAATATACTATTCTCGGGGGCACTGGTTGCATTTCTCTGTTTTCTTTGCTGTATTGTTTTCTTTTCCTCCAGCCACATACTACAGGATTATGGCAAATGAATTAAGGGATTAAATCATAAGGGAAAATTAGGATCCTGCTGATCTAGAAGCAGAAGCCCAGATAGGCTGATTGACCTCTAGATGAGGCATCTTGGGTAGTGCTGTGGATGTAGGTCACAGGATCATTTAGTTTGGAAGGAACCTCTGAGGGTCTCTGGTCCAAGAGCCCTTAAAGCAGAACCAACTTAGATCAGATTGTACAGAGCTTTGTTCAGCCCAGTTTTCAATGTTTTTGGAGGTTCATTTACCTCTAGGGTCCCCTGTGTTTAACCAGGTGAATTTTCCCCCTAATAGCTAATCAAAGCTTTCCCATCTCCAACTTACATTCATTGCCTCTTATTCTGCCACTGTGAACTTTGGGTGAATGTCCAGGTACATCAGGGATATTTTCAGGCCCTGTTCTACCTGCCTTGTAAGACAGACTGGTGGGCACAAGCTTAGACAACATGTTCTGGTTCTCTCAAGCCCCTTGGACTTACCCTATGTGAGCAGACCTGGATGGGAGGTCTCACCTCCTCACGGTGCATCAGTACTGCTGTTGAATTAGCCTCATTGGCATAAGGACAGAGTGAGGATTTGATATTGCTACGGTTGGAGACACCCAAAGAACATCCAAAAGTGGCTCCCACAACCCATTTTCAGGGGCATCCAGGAGATGGTGGATCTGGGAGAAAAGAGAATACAGTGGCCTTTGGTCTGCTGCAACAGCTTGGGGAAATAGATAAAAAAGATCCCTTTCACTGCTGGCCACTGAGCCAAGCAATTCCTTCTCCCCGGTGCCCTGAGCACTCCTCAGCACTGTCTGGGGTCATACAGCATGAGGCCACACTCAGCCATGGCTTTTGGTGACAGACTCACAGGTAGGCAGACCTTTTCCATTACATTTTGGCAGCTGGGATGCATCTCTGTGAAAGACAGAACTGTGACATGTTTGACTGTGCCTTGGGGAGTAAATGAGAGTAAAGGAGAAGAGAGAAGAGAGAAGAGAAGAGAAGAGAAGAGAAGAGAAGAGAAGAGAGAAGGAAAAAAAGGAAAAGGAAAAGAAAAAAGAAGGAAAATAAGTTGTCTGCAACATCCCAGACTGTCTCTGCCATTGAGAATATATGTGAGGACTTGTTCAGTCAGGAGGTAGCCTGGTCCTGTGAAGCAAAGAAGGGATAGGCAGAACTCATGAAATAGGGCTCTGTTTGGACCCAAATTTGATTTGCATGGTTAAAACGTGTTGATCCCATATAAGGCTTTCCTGGCTGGGAGCTGAACTTGATTCCACAGCCAAGGTTTTTTCTTTTCCAGAGTGTTCAGCATAAATCAGACTTTCACAGCTGCCTTTGAGTGGAAAGAGCAAGAAATCACATTTTGTCTCCTGTCCAGGAGCTCTGGGAGAAAGGAGCTGTCAGGAACCAGCCCAGACCCTCTGACACGTGCTCTGTGCATCCTTGCTGCCTGGCTCTGCTTTCCTCTGTCTGGTGTCCGGGCTCCACCAGCTCCTGTGTGCTGCCTTTCCCAGCAGAGCTCCCAGCCAGGCTGCTGACATTCCAGTGGAGCTGTGTCCCAGGCAAGGGACACCGTAACACATTTTGGGCTGGTTTGTGCTCTCCCCTACCTCTCCCCCAAGCCATTAAGTGGGTTTTGACACAGATCCAGATCTGGTGTGGTTCCCTGCTGAGGCAGCTTACACCCTTCTGATGTCATATTTGTAGGCTCTTTTGTTTTTGTTTTGGTTTTTTTTCTTTCTCTAGAGGATCAGCCCAGGGAAGTCACCCTTCCATGTGTTTGTCTCTTGTCACTAGTCTCACTAAGAATCAGTTTCCTAATATCCAAGTAGAATTTCCCTAGCTTTGCCTTCTGTCAGTTGCCTCCCACACAGCTCCAGAAAGACTCCAGCTCTGTGTTCTCCATCACCACCCTGTAGCCTTCTCCTCTGGCTGAACAAGCCCAGCTCTCTCCACGTCTTCCATTTTAGTGGTGCTGCTGATTTTCTTTTCTGCTCCTTTATAAGCACTTGAGTAAGAGGGGTGAGTTCCCATAAACACTACATGGGACACCTGTGCCCAAGCACCTCCTGGTGCAGGGAAGGCTTTGGTGGAGGTGGCTGCAGAAACCCTACCAGCACCTGCACTGAAGCCAAGAAAGGCTCCAAAAGCTCCATTTCTGATCCTGTTGAAACAGAGGGTTAAAGCCTCTCTGCTGGAGCCATTCCTCTGCTACTGATATCCATACAGTCCATTAAAATTAGTGATCTTATTATGGGCTATATAAAAAAGGTAAAGAGGAAATGAGAACCTTATGAAGGGTTTCTTATGTGTGCAGATGGAAAGGGCATCTGAGGCCAAGGAAGCCTCTCCCACAGGCTTTTTTCCAAACAGAGCTGCTCACTTTCCCTTCTTTCAAAAGAGATAAATAAATGCATAATCATCTTTTCTGCACAACTCACCCCTTCTGACCAGTCACACTGTCCTTGGGATAGATAAACAGACCCTAACCATACATAATGCTTCTCTCCAGCACCACATTCAGGCTTCAGATACACTTCTAGGTCATTCTCATGTCTTTCTGAACCCAGTGGCACAGTGTTTTCTGCCTCCCTCAGCCTAGCTGAGGACCAGTGAGACATCCTCTGTCAATCAACACAGAGGAGGTATTTGAGTATCATCAGAGTCAGCAAAACTAGGGATTTCAGCCTTCCAGATGTGGCACTCGGCCACTTCTCTGCCTCTCTTTAAAGACAGCAGAAACCAATGACCTCAAATAGACTTTGGGTCTGTAGCAGAAACCAAGACCCTTGGAATCTGGGCATCCATTTGCTTGCTGTGACCAGCTGCTGGGGCATTTTTTCTCTTTCTCTTCCTGTTTTCACCTGCTGTGTGTGGCTGTGCCATCCCATTGCAGTGTCAGAGTGGGAGAAGGTCCCAGAGCTGCTCTCTGAACCCGTATCACCCTGTGGGACCCCTTGGCCCAAAGGGTCTGCAGAGGCTGGAAATGTCCCTGGACAATGATCCTTAGTTATAAAGCAGAATAATCTCTCTGTAGGGCTGTGGGGAGTGATTTTTGCCCCCCTGTGCAGGCTCAGAGCTGAAGCACATTGAGGCTAAGTGACATGACCAAGGTTGTGCAGACAACCTGTGGCAGAGCAATAAAAACATCTCAACAGTGTAATGAACCCTAATTGGTGCTGTTCGTCACCACTGCTTGGTGGCAGAGCTCTGGCCACCTTGCCTCCCTGGCCACCCAGCCAGCCAGCCCCCTCCTTTCTCCTTCAGACTCTTAAAATAAGACTTGCAAAGGCTCAAGTGTGGTTTCGTTTTCACTAATAAATCCCTGCTTGCACTTGGAGCTGCTGTGCCTTTTAAAACATTATCCGTGGCTCTGATTGCACTTGGTGGCTCTGATTACACTCCTGATGAAAGCAGGCATGGCCCTATTAGTTTTCATGGCAAACAGCACTGCCACGTCCTGCTAGCCTTTAAGCACTTGGTGTAACCCATGTTTCACAGAAAAGGGAGAGGGATAAAAAAGGCATCTCATAAAAGCAGTGTCTGTCTCCACCTTCATTTCAGACTGAGGATGTTACAGACTTGAAATCCCACCTCCCTGCCCTGTAACAGCTTTGATTAGTCCATGCTGGTTTTTTAATTTTTTTTTTTTAATTTTTATTTTTTAAATTGGTACCAACCATTAACTCCTTAGGCAATGTGCTTTCACATGCCCCTAGGCAATATGCTTGGAGAGTTTTTTGGAAATGGGTTTTCAGTGAAAGCAGAGAGGCTGAACTCAAACCTTCAGGCAACAAGCACAGGGATTTGGGACTGTGGCAGTGAGGAAAAGAAAGGAAATAGAAATAGGGAAATGGCGAAACAGAGGAATGTGGAAAGGGGAAAGGGAAAGAGTGAAAGGGGAAGGGGGAAAGGAGAGGAGAGGAGAGAAAAGGAAATGGAGAAAGATAAAAATAGAAGAAAGGAGAGAATAAGGAAGAAAAAGGGAAGAAGGTGAGGAAGCCCCTCTGCAGCTCCTGGAGCACCTGGGTGCCAGAGGGCCATGCCCCCCCTTCTACCCCTCTGGGTCCTGCACCATCGCCTGTGTGCCAGCACATTTCCTCCCCAGCAGAGGAGCTGGCTGCCCTGTCCAGCCCTGNCTGGGGAGGAAATGTGCTGGCACACAGGTGGTGGTGCAGGACCCAGAGGGGGAGAAGGGGGGGCATGGCCCTCTGGCACCCAGGTGCTGCAGAGGGGCTGGATGGCCAAAGTGCTGCTGCAGCTGGGGAAGTGCTGACTTGGCCTGGACACTGCCCATGGAGCAGCCGGGAGAGGGTGGCAGGTGAGAGAGGCAGAGGCATTACTACAACAGATGGGAGAGGCATGACATTACAGGGCAGGGCTATTATTTACTGAGTGCTCATGTTTGTCATGGCTGAAGATGACATCTTATTAAAGAGTCATGACACTGGGGGATTTTTTTAAGCCTGGGGGCCAAGAAGGCTAATGAACAGGGATAGCTCTAGGAATAGATGGAGGATAGATAGTGCTGTTTTCAGGTCACAGGCAAAGCTGACTAATGTTTCACCAACCTGATTTCTGGGAAATTTCCAAACCATGTCACATCTCCCTCCTGCTGTTTAGGGTTGGATGCTCCTTTCAGTGGCCTAATTGTGCTGGCTCAGGTGGAAGTGGCTGCTGGAGGGACCGTGCTGCAAGGGAGCAAAACCTGAGCTGTGATACCAAAAGCTCTCACCTGTACCTAATACCTGTAGTCTGGTACTCCTGCAAATAAAGGCATGTGGCAGGGAATGGCTTTTGGACAGGTTTCCCCAAATCCCAGCTTGCAGCAGCTTTGGGAGAGGACTCTCAGGCAGCACATGCTGTGGCTGGGGGAGTGTGGGAAGCTGGACCACACTCCCAGCGTGGCACTGTGGCCCCTGTGTGATGCTCATCAGGGCAGCTCGCCCTAAAATGGGATTTCCTGGCTCAATTTGCCCCCACATTCAGCTTACCCCAGCCACCCTCTCTGCAAGCCTTGCCCTCCTTTGCCTGGAATAAGAGCCGGCACCCATGTGCAGCCTCCTCCTTATCGCTGAGCCGCTCTGTCAGTGCGGATGCTTGACTAATGTTCCCTTGTAAAATGTTGTGTTAAGCACATTCCAGCCACTGACATTAAATCCTCGGGCCGGGGCAGCGCTCAGCCTCCAGCGGACGGAGCGCCGAGCCAGCCCCAGCCACACGCCCGATGCTGCCGCAGCCAAAACATTTGCTCCTCTCTGCCCCATCCCCACTTCTCCCCTGCCCTCCCTCCGGCACAGGCAGCGTGGGCAGGGCCGGGGGAAGGGGTTAAATGGGGGGGTTTGGGGGAACGGAGGCAGCGGGCAGGACCGTGGCTATCTGGCAGATGAAATAATAATTACCCCAAATAGCCGCCTCCCGCCCTCCTTTGCATTCCTCTGCGCTAACAACTCGGCTTATTTTGTTTTCATCCACAAATATTGACTCGCTGGGTTCTTTTCACCTCGTGCCTATTAAAAAGGCATTGCTCATCGTATTGTTATTGAATTTGTTCTGCAGCTGTGAGAAGCATCCAGCGGCTCCAAGGAATTCACTCGCGCTGCTAGCACAGGCCCCGAGGGCTGCGTGCCCTCAGTGCCCTCCGAAACTGCTTTGCCTGCTGCTCTCCAAGGGACAGCACCCAAGGCTGGCTCAAAAGGAATGTTTCCCAGCCTTCCCACCGACGAGGAGGTCAGGATGGTATTGGGGATGAGACTACAGAGATGTGGTTTGCTCTGGGGGGAGGCTGTTTTCCTGCTCCGTGCCTCAGTTTCCCTGTTCATCCTTGCGACTCCTGATGGTTTTTGTATTGCACTGGGAGTGTTCAAGGAAAGATGTGTGATTTAACAGTCTGATCTTTTGCTGATGCAGCTTGTCCTTCTGTGCTCAGTGCAGGCTGAAAATATGGGAGTTGTTCCCAAATGCTTTAACCTGGCTGGGGCAGTAACCAGAAAAATCAACCTTTTCTTCTGACACTGAGATGGAGTCTCCAGGTGATTAATGAGCATGACAGCAATGGTCACACAGCCCCAGCCCTGACAATTTGGGATCACGGTTGTGACAGGGGGGTTGATGCCTCTCCGCCATCCAGGGGGACTTGGGGTGCAGGAGGGGGATGTGCAGTCTCTCCCTGCTGAGAGGGCAGGGGCAATGGGACAGCAGCCTGCTCATGAGGAAAGCCCCTGTTTCGGCAGCTGTGCTCAGCTCTGGCATCTCTCCCAGAATAAAACTGACTGGCACCACATTCCCAGGGACTCCCCTCTGTCCCCAGCCATTTCGCTGGGTGAAATCCCAGGGATGCTGGCACTCTGTCAGCTGATCCTACCTGATTCCTAAATCCTGACTAGATGAAAATAGGGAACTGGGACAGGAGGAGAAAGGCTACAACAGCACTGGTCACCCAGGGGGTGGGTGTTCTTACCAAAACCTCTCCCTGTCTCCTGAAAAGTGCCCTGTGCCTCTCCCATCAGAGGTCTGACAGATGCCCCTTCCCCTGGGTGGGCTGGGGTGTGGGCAGCCTGGGATTCTCTGTGTGCACATCTCCTGCAGCCTCTGAGGGAGGGAAGGATCCAAGGGGACAGCTCGACAGGATGAGGTCTGCACATACACCAATGATGGGGCTGCTTCTCCTCCTCCCAGCTGGTCTTGCTCATCTGCCAGACAAGTGAGTAGCAAATCTGTGGAAAAGGGCTTTCTGAACTGATTTAATGGACCGACCCTTCCCGTCCTCTGGCAGGACCCTTCACTCAACTTCTTCACCCCTTCACCCTCACTCCAGATGCCATTTTAACCTCCCTCAGCATGAGAAGAGCCAGCAGGTGAAATCCCAGCTTGCAGCCCCCAGCATCAGCTGCTGCCACCATGACCATCGGGCAGAGCTGTGACCCCCTGGGTGGGGGGGGATGCTCTTTTTTTGGGGGGCTTAGTGGGAGAGCACGTCCATGTTAAGGGGATCAGCTGGTGCACATGGTGACAGCGGCAAAGTCACAGGGGCAGACATGACCCCAAACATGCCACGTCAAGCAGGTTGTGTCCCAACTCGTGACCAGCCTGCAGAAAATAACACATCCCCCTCCTTCTCCCAGTGCCTGTTCACGGAAAGCAAATGTCAGCGTTGTCATGCCCAAGTGTTTATTTTGACAACAGCCAGGGTCTGGCCAGGAGGCACAGGGGACATGGAGAGGTGGATTACCCACCCTGTGGCAGGTCCTACCATGCCCTGCTGAGGATGTGACCTGTCTGGCAGGCACTTTTCTCCTGGCTGCAGGATCCACCACATCCATCCATTGTAAATACTGACCAGCTGCAGGGATGGCATCACTCTGAGGCCTGGTGGTAGCCAAAACCTGGAGGAGAACAAGGACCTGGCTGTGGGAACCACTGGACTCTGGGGTGACCCAGCAGGGCACTGGCTCTGGCTGATGCCTGGGGTCATTCCAGGCATAGCATCCCCACGTCCATTCCTCAGGGGTGGGAAGAAAATCACCGCCAAGGAGTGTCCTGTTCTCCTGACCTTTGCTCTCCAAATATTTAGGATCCCACAGTGAACAGTCACAGGCCTTGTTCGGCTTCAGCACGATGCCATTTGCCTCCTGTCTCAGCTGTCCTCAGTAATTCATCTCCTGATTGCTGAGCCAGGAGCAGGGCTCTTGCACCACTGGGCTCCCCTGGGAGCGAGCACAGGAACTGGAGCACCCTCCCAAGTTCTGTCTGTCCCTTTTTCCTTGCCTTGCCCTACTGCTTTGTCACAAGCCCGTGATCATCAGGGGTGAAGGGGAACATTCATGAGAGGGCAGTCCCCTTCCCCTGGCAGGGTTCACTGTGCACTCCCCCTGCTGCATCCTTAAAACTGGTGGTGATGAGGGAGAGCCCAGGCATGGTCAGGAGACCAAATGACTTTGCCTTGAGGTAGGTGTTGGGACAGTGAATTTGGGGACAGTCACTGGCAAGCCAGAGAAACAACCCCAAGCCCCAGTGTAGCCTGGTGGGTTTTGGTTAAGGGCTTGAGCTGGTGGCAACATGAACCTGTCCCTCACTTGCTGTACTTCCAGTCTGTGCACATGGCCCTGGGGAGAATCTGTGGGTTCTGAGCTTGCTGTCAGGAGGTGACATGAAGTTACACAAACTCTGCTGCATGACTTCCTAGAGGTGTCTCTGCCCTGGGGATGCTTGGAAGGGCCTGGCTGGAGAGGCCTGGCTAGAGGCTGAGACCCCAGGAGAAGCCTAGTTTGGAGCCCAGGGGAAGAATTCTGCAAGGAGTGACATTATGCAAGGAGCAATAGTGGCTGATGGATTATTTTTGCTTTCACCATAGGTAAGGCTTGTTTTATACAATAACATCCCAAAGCTGGCTATGCTATTGCTCCTTCTGGTTAAACACCCCCTGCTTCCACGGGAGACTTTCCCCTTCATACCTGACAGAGTGGAAGAAGAGTAAGGACTGCTTTAGTGAAGATACCAGATAAAAATCAACACTTGAAATGAGATAAAACCACAGAGGGTGTCTATCAGAGACCAGAAGACCCAGGTGGACTCAGCCATTCAGAAGTCCCTTTGCTGATGGTTGCCAGGGGCTGATGATACCAAAATCCTCAAATTGTAGCTTGAGTGGTTTTATGATAAACTAAAAGTTTATGGTGTTTCATAGGCAAGAATTTTTTTCTTTTCCAAGCTCTTTTAAAATTAGATTTTATCAAACTATATTTCTGCTAATTATATTTTAATTTAAAAAATGAAACTACGGGTGATTTTTCACTATGCTTCTGATAGAAATTCTTTTATTGGCCAGACATGGTTTTACCAAAAGCTGTATTTCTGAAGGTTTCCAAGATCCCAATAAGTTCAGCAAAAAGTACTGATGAAAAATCATAGGAAAAAAACCAACAGGTGTCAGTTTCAAAGCATGTGAAATGGGAAGATATGTGATTTTTTTTTTTTCCAGATGGATTTTTTTCCATTTCCAATCAACTTTTGATCAGCGAGCAATGACATTTTCTTGAGAGAAGAGAAACCCCAAATGACTGCAGCAACACTGCTTAGCTTTGCAGCTGGTGCACGTCAACCCAGCTCCACAGGGGTTGCTGCTGTGCTGCACAGAGGGATGATTTAGCCCTGTGTGTTTATCTGGTGTCTTCCCACCCCTCCATTTCCTGCTGAAACCGGTAGCAGCACATCTGCCCAGACCAACAGGGCTGTGACTGAATGGTATGGAGCAAAAAACCCTGTGGAGATAGAGAGAAAATCATAAGCAGATGAAAAATGGAAGTTAAAAGGTGAGGTTTGATGAGGAGAAGTGACTCACTGGTTGGGAATGAGGGATGGGGTCTTGGGGAGGTTCAACAGCTCAAGCTCCACCATGACCACCGACTGTGAGGAGTCATGGGGAGGACAGAGGAGAGGCCAAGCATGGAGCAATGAAACAAATGGCTGAGCCCTGGGAGAGCTATGAAAACCAGGAAGACAAGCCCACGGCAATCATGCAGAAAGTGGAGGCACAGGCAGCATTTCCAGACTGGCTGTGCTGTTTATCCTTCCCTTGGCTTTGATCAGGGGCTCTGTGAGACATGGTGAGGTAGAGAGCTGAGGGAAACCAGTAAAGCTGATGCATCCAGAGTGATGGTTTAAAGCTGCATTCGAATTCCTGACTGCATCTGCTGTGCTGTGTAGGGAGAGGCAGTGGTATTTCCTAAGCCACTGTAGCATAAAGGAATGGAGCAGTATGTTTTAAATAGTTTGGATGTCCTTGACTGAACCCTCTGGTCTTCTCCTAGAGAAGCCAGCAGAGGCATTGTATGTCCACAGCCAGGGCTGGGTGGGCTGGGGAAGGATGTAGGGAGGCTGCAGTGGTGCACACGTATCATGTTAAGCAATGGGGTGGGGGGTAAGGCAGGGACCCAGTCCTTTTCACACTGCTCTCCAGTAGATCTGTGCCCACGTGTGGTGAGGTCTGTTGCATCTGTATCTATTTGTACAAAAAGCTCTTTGGACAACTCTGGACACAGGACTCGAGGTGTGGCCTCACCAGCGCTGAGTACAGGGGCAGAATCACTTCCTTGGACCTGCTGGCCACGCTGTTCCTGATACAGGCCAGGATGCCATGGGCCTTCTTGGCCACCTGGGCACACTGCTGGCTCATGTTCAGCTTCCTGTCAATCCAGACCCCCAGGTCGCTCTCTGCCTGGCTGATCTCAGCCACTCTGTGCCCAGCCTGGAGCTCCCCATGGGGTTGTTGTGGCCAAAGTGCAGGACCCGGCACTTGGCCTTGTTGAACCTCATCCCATTGGAATCAGCCCAACTCTCCAACCTACCCAGGTCCCTCTGCAGAGCCCTCCTGCCTTCCAGCTGATTGAGCTGATTCTGTGATTCTATGAAATAACAAGACCTCATACCTATAAAAATCGGGGTGGCCCATGGCTACTTGCAAAGATGCTGTGGTGGCAGCTAAGGTCAAGCCACGTGCTTGCCTACTGTTGTCCTCTGCCTGCCCTAACCCTGTGTCCTTGCTGCCTGCACCCACCTCTCCCACCTCATGCAGGGCTCCTGTGGCACCCTCACAGCTCTGAGAGGATGCAAAGGGAAGTGCTAACAGGCACCTTGGCTGCCCCTGGCAGCACTGAGCTGGTCTTGGCTTCACTAGAACCTGGTTTCCAAATAATTGGCTCTAATTGACTTGGATTGGATATGATCTTCAGAGGGATGCAATGCTTGCAAGGGAGCAGCAGAGCAAAATGGCTTTGCCCACCATTCTAGGGAAGCAACAAAATTTAGATGCGTATATTGATACATGGTTTTTCGCAGGTAGATAAAGGCTTTTATTTGACTTATCCTAATTTTAGCTTTAGCTGTAGAACCTCAATTTCTGAACATCCCAGATAAACTTCTATCATTCATGCAGGGTTTTGCTGGAGTATTTCTAGGGGCAAAGCAGACTGGAGATGTTGCTTTCTCAGGAGAATGCAGCAGTTGTCTGGAAACCCTGCTGTTACCTGAGCTGCCATGTGCCAGGACACCAAGATTTAATTCAGGGTCTGTTCCCCCGGGATTACAGAGGACAGCCTCAAGGAGGAGGACCTGAAGGAGGCCTCGGATTTCTTGGTTCTTCTGCCTTCAAATCCGACCATTGCTTTGGGGACAGAGGAGGCAGAAGGTTGATATTTGGAACATGAAATTATTAGGTGAGATATTGCAGCAGGGAGACGCTGTGTTTCCCAGTTCCTAGCACAGATGCTGAAAAACACAGCTTTTAATGATCCCTTCTAGGTGGAAAGCCCCAGAAATACCACACAGAGACTACCAAAGCCCTGGCCAGGCTTCAGCTGCCATGGAGCAGTTTCCATGCTTGGATCCAGAAGGCTTGTGGCCAACCTAGTTTAAACTTAGTGAGGAAAGGAGAGTCAGTCAAGGTATGCTGGATGCTTTCTGCCTCTTCTGATAAATCTGCAGCACTGGTGAACTAAAACTGAGCTTTTGCAGACTGTAGCAGGGGAATTGCTCTCCGGCTTTCCTAGGCCACCACTGGGATGAGGCTCATCAGAAGTTTTAGGGAGGATTCTACTGGGCATAACACTGGAGTCTTTAATTATTGTAGGAGTTGGCTTGGATTCCTCTGTTTCTTGAACACCACTGAGAAAACAACCCAGCTGAGGAATCAACCCAGGTAACCCCCAGCTCAGAGGCAGTAACTGGGCCCAGGCCCAGTCCTGTGAAGAACTGAAGATTGCTCCATGCACTGAAATAAACTTATTTCAAGAACCCAAACCCTGCAAAGAAGGGTTTGCAGTGCCCCTGGCATTGCCTGACACAGTTGGGTTGCCACTCAGCCATATATATATAAATATACATATACACAAATGTATGTGTATATGTTTCTGTCTGACCAACCTGATCTCCTTTTATGATCCGGTGACCCGCCTGGTGGATGAGGGGAAGGCTGTGGATATGGTCTACCTGGACTTCAGCAAAGCCTTTGACACCGTCTCCCATAGCATTCTCCTGAAAAAGCTGTCAGCCCACAGCTTGGACAGGAGCACCCTGTGCTGGGTTAGGAACTGGCTGGAGGGCCGGGCCCAGAGAGTGGTGCTGAACGGGGCTGATCCAGTTGGCGGCCAGTCACTAGTGGTGTCCCCCAGGGATCAGTGCTGGGCCCAGTTCTGTTTAATATCTTCATTGACGACTTGGATGAGGGGATTGAGTCCATCATCAGCAAATTTGCAGACGACACCAAGCTGGGGGGAAGTGTTGATCAGCTGGAAGGCAGGAGGGCTCTGCAGAGGGACCTGGACAGACTGGAGAGTTGGGCTGATTCCAATGGGATGAAGTTCAATAAGGCCAACTGCCGGGTCCTGCACTGTGGCCACAACAACCCCATGGGGAGCTCCAGGCTGGGCACAGAGTGGCTGGACAGCAGCCAGGCAGAAAGGGACCTGGGAGTCTGGATTGACAGGAAGCTGAACATGAGCCAGCAGTGTGCCCAGGTGGCCAAGAAGGCCCATGGCATCCTGGCCTGTATCAGGAACAGCGTGGCCAGCAGGTCCAAGGAAGTGATTCTGCCCCTATACTCAGCCCTGGTGAGGCCACACCTCGAGTACTGTGTCCAGTTCTGGGCCCCTCAGTTCAGGAAGGAGATTGAGGTCCTGGAGCAGGTCCAAAGGAGGGCAACCAGGCTGGTGAAGGGACTGGAGCACAGATCCTATGAGGAGAGGTTGAGGGAGCTGGGGCTGTTCAGCCTGGAGAAAAGGAGGCTCAGGGGAGACCTCATCACTCTCTACAACTACCTGAAAGGAGGTTGGAGCCAGGTGGGGGTTGGTCTCTTTTCCCTGGCAACTATCAGTAAGACAAGAGGGCATGGTCTTAAATTGTGTCGGGGGAAGTTCAGATTGGATATTAGAAAGAATTTTTTCACGGAAAGGGTGATCAGACATTGGAACAGGCTGCCCGGGGAAGTAGTGGACTCTTCGTCCCTGGAGACATTTAAAAAGAGACTCGACGTGGCAGTCAGTGCCATGGTCTAGTGACTGCAGTGGTAGTTGATCAAGGGTTGGACTTGATGATCTTTGAGATCCCTTCCAACCCAGCCCATTCTATTATTCTATGATTCTATGATTCTATGATTCTATGATTCTATGATTCTATGATTCTATGATTCTATGATTCTATGTTAGCCCCAATACACCACAACAGGTCCCTCCCAGTCACAATAGCCCACTCCCACTCATGACAAGCCCCACCCACATCTTCCTCTCCTATAAACATCCCTCAGTCCCAGCCCCAGCTCCCATACTGGGGGAGGTTGGAGGTGTGTGCTCTGCTCAGAGGGGAAGGTAAGGAATGGGGCTTCAGGTTGCTGGCAAACCTTGTGTGAGTTTTTCTTCTGCTTGTCCTCCAATCAGGGAAGCAATCTTGTTCTGCTGCTTGGAAAATAATCTCTGGGATGTTCGCAAGCAATAGATTTGTTGATTGTAAAATTAAAGAAGGCTTTGGGATTAGGGTTCCTGGCCTCAGATCTAGCTTTTCAGAGGCTGTGGGTCCAGGCTGGGATTTTAGCTGGAAAGCAGAAATTTTTGAGTTAGCAAGTAACAATAAACAAGCTTAATGTTGGTTTGTTATGCCTTTGTTAAAGGGGTTTTAAATGTGGAGCCCTAATTGTAGAGAGAGCCAGGTTAATACTGAGTAACAGAAGCTGATTGGAGGTTTTTAAAAAATTTTGTTTTGGAAAAACTTGAGTTTTTTGTGGGAGGAAAAAAAAGTTACTTGCTTTCTGAAGCTATTTTTGATGGAATAAAAAAAAAAGAACTGGGCTTCTTTTGTGTAACTGGTATTTCCTTTAGTTTTCATACTAAAATGGTAGGGGAAAGATAAAAGAACTGGGTGAGAAGAAAAAAAAAAGTGACTCCAGGACAAGTCCTATAAGGAAGGGCTGAGGGAGCTGGGGGTGTTCAGTCTGGAGAAGAGGAGGCTCAGGGGAGACCTCATCACTCTCTACAACTCCCTGAAAGGAGGTTGGAGCCAGGGGCAGGGTCGGTCTCTTCTCCCAGGCTGCTACCAGTAGTACATGGTCTTAAGCTCTGCCAAGGGAGGTTTAGGTTAGGTATTAGGAAGGTATTCTTTACAGAGAGGGTGATCAGACATTGGAATGGGCTGCCCAGGGAGGTGGTGGATTCTCCATCCCTGGAGGTTTTTAAGAAGAGACTGGATGTGGCACTCAGTGCCATGGTCTGGGAACCACATCAGTAGTGGATCAAGGGTTGGACTTAATGATCTCTGAGGTCCCTTCCAACCCAGCTGATTGTATGAGTCTGTGATTCTATGATGTAGAAAGACTAGTTTTTCTCCCCTAGTCTTTTTGATAAAAAGTATTTATGAAACAGTTTTTAGAGCATAATCATTGTTCCTTCTCTAAGTTTATAAGATGGAGATAGTTTTGTTATGATGGAATGAGCCTTTCACTTTTAAAAACCAACTTCAGCAAAATGTCATTTAACTGGAGGGTCCTAAACTTCATTCATCCTGTACTCAGGAGTCCCTTAATTACCTTCAGAAAACTGACATATTTTTTTTCCTTTTAGGCAGAGCAGTGGAGAGCTGTTGCAGCAGAGATACACACCTTTCTTATGATCCTCCAAACCTGCCCGCACTGTAAGTCAATGATGAAGTAACTGTACTTTGGGTAAAGATTTTAGTGCTAAGGATGGGACAACATGCAATGGGAACAGGGCTAATTTGCCTCTCCCTTTGGAGAAGAAAGCCTTCTTATAGCTCAGTTGCCATCATGTCAGCCAGGACTGGTTTGCCAAGGAAGGGTCTGCCACTTGTGCACGAGCCTATTGCTGCTCTAAGGGTTCATCCCCTAATTTCCTCTCTGCTCTTGTCTGCTTTACTGCTCAGGGGTATGGCCAGGTGCCAGCAAGGGGGGAGCACTGCCAGCAGATCCATTTTGGGCTTAATTATGAGTATCCCAGGTGAAAAGTGGTAGCTAACAAGTCTGCCTGAATTGTCAACCTCCAGCTCCAGGGAAGGCTCCATCTGTGATGTCATTCCAGAAAGGGAAGAAGCTGTCCTGGATTCTTCTACTTGTCCATATTCCCACATACCTACCAGGGCTTGCTTTAGAAAGATATGAGGGACTGACAGAATTGGCTGATTGAGGGTTGGGAGGAGAGGAGCACCTTGGGCAGCTTGTGATGGGGCTCTGTTTTGTCTTTTGCCCAGGTTCACTGGGATCAGTGGCAAAAGAGGACAGCAGTGTCTGGCTGCAAATATGCACCTGGATTGTAAGGTAAGGACACAGGGGCACCTTTTATTCCAAAGGAAGAGAAGAAGCTCCACCAGCCACACCATGCAGCCAGCTTGTCTTTTTGGCCTCATGTATCTCATGGCTTACAGGTAAGAAATATTTACTGTTCTTGGAGACAGTCTAAATGTGGAACCGTGGTTATCCCAAGTTTACTGCGTTTGTAACTGTCCCCATTTCTCCTGGAGTGTTTCACAAGGTCATTCTGGCTGAGTTCTTTGTGATGCTGCTTAGGGCTAACTTTGTCTCTTCCTGATGATCAGGGCTCCTCCTCCAGGTTTGAGGGCTGAGATGTGACATGGATGGCATTTACTTTTATTTAGATTGTCAGAGGGAGGGTTAAAAAATTGTTTTGGTGTACATTTTGTATTCAAAAGCGAATCTTATTGGAATGTGGATTTTTTGGCTTCAAAAGAATGTTTTATTGTGTTGTGTGGACCTTTAAAAACAACATTTAGAGGCTCTCTGAAGATAAAGGACTGGATGTATTTGTCTGTTTAAATTTTCCTATGTAGTAACACAGGCTGGTGGGATAGCAGGTGGTTGATCTGAGGTTTCATGGTGAACAAACCTACTGAGCAACACGTGGGTCTTCAGTTTGCTTGCAATAGTCCAGCATGGGAGAAGTTTCACTAGTATGTGCAACTGCTTTTGAAGTCTTGATTTTTTTGTTTTTTTTTATTCAGCTATGCTGTTTTAGGACAGGTGGGTGATTTACTAGAGGTGTTTCTCAGGGTATAGTGAACAAGTTGTGAAGGAGATCAGGTATAGCTGGGAGTGTAATCAAACCCTAACTCAACAAACCACGTGTTTTTGGCTCTGCAAAACCCTGCTGAAATTTCTCCCCACCCCTCCACCCTCATGCCTTGAGGAAGGATGTATTTGTAGCATCTGGCATTTCTAAGAATTCCTCCTTCTGGATTGGAATAAACACAAGGAGAGCAGAAGCTGTGTTCATCTAATGTGTCTGTCCATGCAGCCCCAGCCAGAGGCTTCACCAGGTGATCTTTACCTCTAGCACAAAGTTCTGGGGCTGAGCAGTGCTTACTGGCACAGAAAGGGAGTGAATTTTGCATTGAAGCTACTAAATGTTGAAAAATGCACCTGCTCCTCTTGTTATCTTCATCCTCTGCTGAGATTTCCTAGCATATTCTCTCTCAGTTTCTCCAGGTCTCTGGATGAAGCACTGGGCATTTTGTTTGAGAAGGAATGGACCTGTGTCAGTAGCACCCCAGCAAGTACATAAGGGATTTGGGGTTTACTTTTTTCTAGGTGATTGGTCTCCTTGACTAACTGAGAGTCAAGATAGTCTGTTCTCTAGATGGCTTTAGGGGATCAAGCAGGTCTGTATATCTGTATATAAAATAGGCATTTATTCTTTGTGTGTAAACAGTATTTATATCAGTATAGAGACTGTAACCCTAACAAATCCCTTTACCTTTAGTTAGCAGTTAAAATACAGATTAAAATTCTCCCAGACTGGGTGAAAAACTTCCTGCAGATATTTCTTGACTCTACTTTACATCCTGGTGTCTGTTACCCGTCTTTGGCACAACCAGAGTCTCAGTACAGCAGCTGAAACCAGATTCTTTAAAATGTTGGAGTGGTATGTTTGACCTGGTGTTAATTATACGTGTCAGTGATATTGAAGTGGTAGGGAGAGGGCAGATGTGCCAAAGATTGAGTTTTGCTGGGCCAAGATTCAGGAGCAAAACAGGACATGGCTTTTACAAAGAGAATCCCAGTCTTTGGCAGAATCTCTTCCGGATCCTGGAAGCTACAGCCCACAAAAATGGGCATTACCCAAGTTTTCTTTGAGGCAGAAGGCAGCATTAGATCTGGTTTTATGGGGGCTAGGGAAGGGCTGGGCACTTGGTGTCCTTGGCTTTGGAGCACAAGGAGTGAGATGATGCTTGCTGCCTGGGCAGGGTCTTCACTCTTGAGCAGCTCTTTGACATGTGCAGCTCCAGTGTTGTATCCTGCATGCATGCAGCTGAAATGGCAAGGTGGTTTCTGACCAGCTGCTTGAAATGTAGAGAATTCTGCTTTAAAGGAAAATAAGGTTTCCTGAGTGAATCCAGTGAAATCGTCATTGCAACCTTTACTTTTCATGTGTTCTTGTCCAAAATAGTCTCTCATGTCCCTGATCTCCTGATGATTCTCTGAAAACATGCATAAGATGCATCTGGTTCTGAGCTCTTTGTGGTGTCTAGCTGGCTGCATTTCCATGTTTGTGGGACGGTTGAACTGTCTTCATTTCCTTTGTCTTGAAGGACATAAAATAAGCTTTTTTTTTTTTTTTTCTCCTTTGTTTCTGTCCCCATCCCCCCCCACTCCAATTCACAGCAGCTTTGTTTTTTAAGTTGATTAAAACACTGATCAAGGCGTAAAAAAAGTGGGAGAATGGGTTCAACATTTTTAGGGGGAAATGGAGAAATAACAGAGTTATTGCATCAGTGTCTTTAGTGGTAGGTCACAAGGATCACAAGGAACAAAATTTAAATATTTTTCATCTCAAAGAGGAAACTGGTATGACTTTTGGTTAGTGTGTAGATTGCTAGCATGTATTAATATTTATTTTCTTTTTTGGGGTGCAGTAAATAAAGGCTGGATTACAGACAGATTAAAACTAGAATTCCAGCCCACTTTTCTTTTTTAAAAATAAGGAGGTTCTAATACTCCGCAGGTGTTAGCAACCCTCATACAGGTCAGGAAATAATAGGGCCTCATTCAAGGCTGTATCTGTGTGGAGAAAGTGCATTTGCAATTGCTGGGCCAATGCCAATTGCTGTATGAGGGTCTCTGCTGGAGTAATGGCAGGGCTGAAACCAAGCTGGGTTAGAAGCAGGCTGCAGTTGGGGTATGGTTTGCTTCAGCTTCTTGAGTTTCCCTTTAGGTTCTCTAAGATTCATGTCTTTGTTCTGTCATCTCTTCAAATCTTATTTTGCAAGTCAGTAATGAAACTTGAATGAGGTGATGTATCAGGAGAAGGAACATCCTGTATAAACCAGGTTCTTGCATTATTTCTGATTGTTCTGTAGCAACTCTTGGCCAGCAGATTGTACTTTGTAGCTGCTCCAGCATCAAAGCTGGCTTACAGAATGAGCTGGACCTTTCATTTGGCTTGCCTTGGTTTCAGTGGGGTAGATGTTTATGCTGTGTTTGCTCTGGGCTCTACATATAGCTGCAAGTTCTCCTATGCCTTGCGACCCTAAGTTCCTCCTGAAAAATGAGACAGGACACCTTTTTGGCTGCTTCTAAATCATGGAAATTTTGTTGAGACTTTCTGTGATGAGGAACAATACAACCTCAACAGAGAAGTTAATTATAGCCATGGAAATTTTTCTAAAAGACTCTGACGTGATGCTGGTGTTGCTTTTCAGAGAAGTCTCAGAAATGCCACTTTTAATGAAAAATGTTTTAATGGCAAATACTTTCCACGGCGTAATGGTTATTCTTGGGTTTGTCTGAAGCCCATTGAACCTCTGTATTTCTTTGCAGAGTTATATGTAACATGGTTTGGCTCTCTGCCTTCTTAGTCTTGCTCAAGTGCTGTTCTGGTCTAGGTGAGATGGATGCCAGGGAAGTCATGGGAACTGAATATGATAATTATGCAACTATTTTTTAATTTTTCATTTAGACTGTGATTTGTATTTAACTGCTGCATGAAGTAAAAGAGTTTTGAACCTTTGATTAATAGATGTTTATTTCTGCCTCTCTGGCCTCTCTAAAGTCATAGGCTTTATTCTCATCTCTATCTTAAAATCCATCCAGCTTGAGCTATTCCTGATTTATCAGGGTTTAAATGTGGGGGAATTCTTGTAAGCATTGATACTGTAGGCTGATTGACAGGGAAGGACTGCCTTGCCTGTCAGCAACAGGAATCATCTTGCACAGATACAATCCTAAAGAAGGGTTCTCACAACAGAACAGTTTTTTTTTTTTTTTTTTTTTTTTTTTTTTTCTTTTTCTCTGTAATGATGATGTTTTTGAGGAGGAGAAGGCAGAAATTTTCATACAGCTGTGACACTCCATCTGCACTTATCCTGTTCCATCTCTGGATGGTTTGAATTGTGCTTTATTTTCTGAGTTTGTGGTGCTAGACTTGCTGAGTCCCCCCCTCTTCTCTGGAAATCTCCAACTGTGATTAAGGAGAACTTAAGCTCACTGGGAAGGTGTGAAGCAAGTGGCTGGGCAGGGTCATGGTATCAGATTGCCACTGGCACTAATAAAAGGACTGATAATCTAGTTATGTTTTTGAATCCTGAAGCAACTTTTATGGCCTTAAGAATATGGAGAGGGGGGGAGAGAGCAGGGAAGGGACTGGCCACAAATAAATTCTGCTTTAAATCTGTGAAATAGAGGTGGGAAGAGGAAAAAAAAAAAAGGCAAGAGCTTTATAGGTCACTGATTTTTCTCTCTGGATCACATGGAGTGGTGCAGCCATAATTTAGCTACCATAGCCAGAGCTGACACAGCTCCTCCAGCACCATGCTGTGCCCTGGCAGGCACCTGCCCCTTGCTACACCACAGGAAATAAAGTGGTGGGACTCTGCTGGATGCCATGGTGACCATAAGTGTAGGTGGGATAAAAGGGATTAGATGCAGTCATGAAGGCCAAGCTCAGCAGTAGATGCCAATCCTGAAATCTTTACCTTGGAAGAAGCTCTTCAGAAAGGCATTCTGCACTTGGACAGACTTTGGGTTTAAGTGCTGGGGCATCTGAAGTCTAGGTCCTGGTACAGTACTGAGGCAGATCTCTTTTGGAAAAACTGAGACCTTACCCCATAGGTGGGTTTTGGCTCATGGATAAGCCTCTTATGTTTGCATCTCCTTGAAGGTCCCCTAGATGTGCTTCAGGGGTGCTTCAGATGACTTTAATGGCATTGAGTTCACCACTGTGTCCAGCAGCTCATGGGTGTTGAGAACTGTCTTCTTCCTTCTGAGCATCCTAATGGCTAAACATCTATGTGAGACACCTGGTGTTTTGGTGGCCTGTGGCTTCTACTTCCAATGCTGCTTTTCCATGTTTAATGGTCACTCCTGGATCCAAAATAAATCATTAGCCTTAGAATTAGGGTTCAGGACTTCTCAGGTCACAGGAAAAAATCTGTTCCCTGATTGCTTTTCTCTTTTGGGCCCTGCAAATGTAGTGTGGTAAGATGATCTGGGGGAAACCTTCCTCCTTCCTTCTGGAGGGTGTGGATGGAGAGTACTGGATGTAATCCCTCCTGGCTGTGCTCCTCAGGTGGGTGCTTGCCACCAGGTGACTGCTCAAAGGCTTTTGGTGCCTCCCTTTCTGCTGAGCTTTGGCAGAATGAGTTGGGTTTCTGTGCCCAAGAAAAGTTTTAAGTTTCTGGTACAGAAACAAATATAGAGTGAATCCCAGTTTCTGAAGCACTAGTGGAGGCCTTTTGTGGCAGAGGCCTCTTTTTATTGCCTGAATAGTAATACGCTCAGCAATATGAATTATGGAGCCTTTTCTAGCACCCATAAATCTTGGAGGAGAATCAGGATCTTCAACCATGTACCCACCCAGGCTAATACCATTTCTTGCATCTGGAATTAATCATGGCATTAAACAAACAACAGGGGTTCATTAGGACCAAAGGTGACTTTAATTTAATTGAAATATAACTTGGCAAGTAAAGAGGCGATCCAGTTCACAACACCTAATGGGAGGTCTGGGTTATATATGGAAAAGTTAATGGCCGTAAAAATATCCAAACAACATATTTGTGCACGTGTTCCAGTAAAAGACCAAGCCAACTGCTTTTTAATGGTTTGGGTTTTCAAATGTATATATTAATGTTCTTAAAATAAGAATGAGACTATACGAGCACACACAGCATAGAAATATGAGGTGGGTGGGGGTGTGAGGAAGGGGAGGCTCGTGGTCAGGACAGCATCAGTGGAAGCCACGTTCCTCCTTGTGTTGAAGGAGGCTGCTAAACCTTTTCATTCCCCTGAGCATGTGCCTATGTGATGGATGTTGCAGCCTTGCCCTTACAAATTGATGCATAAAGGTTCTTACCAATTTCTTGTGGTATTTTTGGGTAAAGGTGTTATGCAAATGCCCTTGAGAAGGATGTTTTGGGGTTTTGGTGGTTTTATGTACTTTGGGTTCATACAATTACATGAGCCTATGAAAAGCCTTCAAGTGATGATATTGACATTCCCTAGTGAATGACCACCCACAGCCCCTAAAATAATCATATTCAAATACTAATAAAATCAGGCAGCCTGTAAATCAGGGCAGTAACACAGCCCTTTTAACCTTCCCTCACTCCTGTAGAGCAGGCCCTCCCATTTCTGCATAAACACTGCCTTGTAAATGGACTCTTACATAAAATATCATTTATATTTTAGTAGGTAAACATATGACAGTATGCACACATCACTAGGCTGTGACATCATAGAATCAGCCCACAGAGTATGTAGCTTTATACCTATTTTATTCCCCAGGCTTCCTCAGTGAAGAGGCCATCTACGTTTTCATGGGGATTCAATCTCCATATCCAATGGTGAATGTGAATCTGGACTTTGAAAGAGATCATTGGAAATAAACCTGAAAACCCAGAGGTTTTTTTCTTCCCTTCCCCACTTGTGTTTTTCCTTCTCCTAAATTTCTTGTGCATCGTGGTGAAAGTGCTCATCTGATGGGCCATGATGGAAAATCATGGTGTAATTTATTTCACAGAGAATTGGCCAGTGCTGGCTGCATGATATCATGAAGGCCTGTGAGCTGCTTGAACCTGCAGTGCTTAGATTGAGAAGAGAAGGTGAAAGTGAAGAGTCTTACAAGATGAAGGGCTAGAAATGTATAATGGAAAAATAATTATGGAAAGGAAAAGAAAAAAAAGTGGTGGTGTGAAAGAAAAAGCAAGGTAGAGGCCAGCAAGCAGAAGAGAGTTATGTAGAAGACTCAGATTTTGGCTGGATGGCTTGCTTGGTGCTAACAATTTGGCTTGACACTTGAAGTGTCTCTGTGCTCAAAGAGGGGATGCTACAAGGTGCTTGGAGAGCGTGGTAGCAGGCACCAGGTAGGAACACATCTCTTGATAGCTTGGCTGGGGCTGTCATATGGTTTTCTTAGATGGTGCCTCTTGGGGTCTGCTCTGTCTTTTGGTGGCCTGTTTCTCATTTCAGCAGTTTCTCAGATGTTTTTTATCTCCATGTCCTTTGGGGTTTGGACCACTGGAGAGAAAAGACAGCCTTTTCACCAGCTGCTTTAAGCCTTCAGCAGGGCTCACCTTGCCGTGGAGCTGGCTTTAAGCATTTCCTTTCCAGTAAAGCAGCTCTCTTGGAAGCTTTGTGCAACCCACGGTTTGGGAGGAAGAAAAGAAAAGAAAAATGAGATCAAGTGGCAAATGAAAAACTGCTGCTGCAGACAGGAGGTGGTGGACTTCCAAGCCCCATGGGATGGAGTCTGATTGAACATTAATAGTGAACCCCTTTCATTAGCTGCACAGCAGATGAGAGATAAGAGCAGAAATGATTGCCAACCTCTGGCAATCTGGTTTTAGCATGGAAATGCCTGCCAGACACCACCTCCTTGTGCTGGAGCTGTCTCCAAAGGGATCTCCCCAAAAGGGGGAGCTTTCAGCCCACCATATGATGTGTCCCCAAGTGGCCTTTTTCACTCTGTTGGAGACTTCAATGGACAGCAAGCATGTGTTACACCTTGCAATTACCCCCTGAAACTCAGTCACCCTCTGCCTACCTGGGGAAATAGGTGTGAGAGTTACTTCACTGAGAAAGCCATGGCTTGAGTTGCTTCTCCTCAGAGCTTTGCCACCCCCTAAGGCTTGGCAAGCTTTCCCCTGGAGGATGTTACTTGCCTTCTGTTACTGCAGGGACAAAAGTGCAGGTAGAAGAAATGATTTTTGAGGTTTCTGTAGGGGCTGACAGCAGATCCCAATCTGACAGCTCTTCCCACAGCCCCTCCTCTCCTGCTACTGACATCTGCTGTTATCTTGCCTGAATGGTGCCTCAAAAGCCCAAAATGCCAGGAGTTGTGTGTGTGGTTGTTTTTTTTTACCTGTGATGGCACCTGGTGTCCTGACCAATTTTACATGTGACCCTGTGTCTGTGAAGTCAGCTGAAAGGCCTTGGCTTTAGATGGCTGCCAATCAGTGCATGGGACCACGACCTTGTCACCTTCCTTGGCCAGACTTCAGCCTGGTCTTGCCCATGCCAGCTCTGGCCCTTGTGCCCAGGTGATGCCTGGCATAGCCCACCTTGCCAGAGTGCTGAACCCCTGCCCCCTCCATACCTGTTGCATGGCAAAGGGGAGCAAGAATAACTGACCTGCACAAAACTGCTGGGGTGGGTGTGTTTGTTCAGTGCTGAGGTGGCTTTATATTGGCTTGGTGCCCTTCAGCTTGGCCAAGAAGCCAGGCAGAATCAAAGTGAGCCAGCTGGTCCTCTTTAGAAGTTTCCTTGGAAGAAACTGAGGTTAGGCTCAGCTGTCCTCCCCTCTGCCACAGCTCCTTGGTGTCCCACACAGAAAGCATGGATCTCTTCACTATCATTCTGATTCTTTACATCCTCCTGGGCTGAACTGCTGTGGCTTTTCCTTCTCCACTGGGGGCTGTGGGAGGCACCATGGCCATGGGGAGTGGATTGAAGAAGATGCTGGGATGACAAATGCACCCTGGCTTCTCCAACGCTTCACCCTCAGCCTTCTCCCCAGGCTGGATGTGACAATTATTACAAGTTTCTGTCCAAATCTGAGGCCTTTCTGAAGTACTGGAGGATGCTGAGCTCAAGCCCAAGCTCTGGATCATATGCTGGAGAGGGAACACGTTTCTCCTAACCCCTCCCTGGTTCCCCAGCTTGGACTTGGTTGTTGCTGTGCAAAGCTGGCAGGGTGAGCAACATCCAAGGAGCTGATGTTGTTTGATTTGCTCTTGTGCACTTGTGTGCAAAGAAACATTTGTCAGAAGGTGAATGAGGTAAACTAGTTCCTAATTAGTCTGCACAAAGGGTGTAATGCTATAAATGTGGAGTGAGCACTATAAATCCAGCCCGGAGCTTGCTGTACGGTAATTTCCCTGCATAGACAAGCCTCGAGTCACATTTCATTATGGCTCTGCTTCGTCGACCCTCCAACGTTGTGCTTCCCCTTTGCTGAGGGCAGATTGTCAAGCTGTGACCCTGCCTTAGTTAATTAACCTTCAAATGGGATTTATTTTCCCTCAGTTGCCTGTGCGTGCACACATTTGGTAATAATGACTGTCCGCTTCCCTCGCATTTGCTAAAAGGGGAATAAGTCATTTGTTACAGTGTTTTACCAGGGTGAAAAAAAAATAAAATAAAAAATCCAGGCTTCAACTTTCATGGAAAATTGATAGCTTTATGCCAGAAAGAGACAGTTCCATCACAGCCACTTCTTCAGCTGTCTGCAAATATTTGAAACCCCGAGATATTTAATGTTTTTCAGATGGCGATAAATCCGCAGTGGTGCGGGCTCGCTTGAGCTCAGTGAGAGATGAAGTGAGATAGGAGAAAATGCATGAGCCAGCACGGGAGAGGTATTGCTGGTCACACTTCTGCTGATGTCAGGACAGGTTTTCAGGACCTTGCACATACCAGCTGGCTTCTCTTTGCCAGGGAGAAATATACATAAATGCAAGCTTCCAGTTCATTTCCCATTCAGTTGTGAGCTAAATGTTTGCTTTTATTTTGCATTCTCCCCCCTTTTTTATTATTTTTGCAATCTGACATTAAAATTATGAATCTACAGCTGCGGAAGGAAAAATGTCACTGACGGAAAGCTTTATTTTTAATTTTTTTTTTTTTTTTAAATCATCTGGCAAGCCTGAGATATTGTTGGGGGGTGGGGGGTGGTGTTTATTTGTTTAACCTCTTGTTTGCTGTGCAGAACCTTGGTGGCAAGTTGCAGAGAGTGGTTTGGTTGCAGATGCGTTGGTGTTTTGCTTTTCCTTTTTTTAAAGGAGGAAAAAACAGTCCCTTCATCTTCCATGTACTTTGCTGGTGGCATAGCCAAGTAAGCCTGGGATATCTTTTCCCATTGCTCTGACGTGCCTGATGTGCCCTGAGGTTGATCCTTGGGGAGATGTACAGTCCAGGGAGAAGGCTGCAGAAATGAGGTCTCACCTGCAGTACATGTACCATTGAGCAGGGAGGAATGCTGAGAAGGGGCAGGAGGAGTTTCTGGCTGGCTTTCAAGTCCCTCAGACTGTCCGTGTCTCACAATCAGAACAGCAAGGTGACAAGCTGGGGAAATATGGCTCATCTTGGGCCAGGGGCAAGGTGCAGGTGCTGAGCTGAGTAAATTGACATCATTCTGCTGAAATCTGGAGGGTGAGCTGCAGCAGAGCCTGGTAGTACTGGAACAGGAGGGGACCAGAATGTTTTTTGGACTTGGAAGTAAGGAGAGAAAAAGTTGTTACAGAAAATGTTGTTTAATTTGTTGGGAGGAATCAGAGTGATCTGGTTCTCCAGAAACCAGCACCTTTCAGGCCAAGCAAAGGGGCCATGGGTGATGCCAGCAGGGCTGTGTGTGGCTGTGAGCTCCTGTTTGGGATGGCAGTAGGACAGGGATGTCTCCCAGTTTGGGTGTCTTGCTTTCAGACTTTTCAGCTAAATCAAATCCCCCCGCTGCAGCTGTGATTCACGGATGGTTTTTGTCCAAGTGTCTGTTTATAAAGTTTTAAAGAGACAGAAACACCTCAGCAGTTTGATTTTGGCGAACAGCTGTGAGCCAAGTGTGGAACAACAACAACAACAAAAAAATCCCTGTAAAAATCAGGGAAAATGCCTGCGAATTTCCACACATTTCACAGAGGCAGTGTGGTCTCAGAGGCAGCAGGGTGGTCTGGATGCTTTAGCACTGGCGTAGAAAACATACACTCCTGTGCTCAAATGCCAGCTCTGCCACTGATGTGCAGTTTAGCCTTGGCCAGGGCACTTGCCCTTTCCATGTCTTGGTTTCTCTCCTCTTTGCTCTCCCTCTTTTCTCTTAAAAATGAGAATTGGTGGCCCCAAATCTGGGTGGTGGCCAGCCTGAGCTTGGCATGGCCAGGGAAGGTGGGGCAAAGGTGGCTATGTTCCCAGGTTTCAAGGGCAGCCAGGGACTGGAGATGTTCCAGGAATAAAGAGTGTCTTTGACCCTGATGGAGGCCCTGATCCCATAGCACAAGATGTTAACGTTTAGCTGCCTCCCACCTCCCTGCTCTGCTCGAGTAGCCTGGTGAAGTGAAGAGGTTTTTCCAGCAGTTTAGAATGTTGAAGGGGACTTTATTAATACCCGGGCAGTCTGTTTTTGGCAAAGCCTGTGTAATCTCCACACCCTACTTCTACATATTCATGCCTATCCAAAATGTTCCCCTCTGGGCTTGACTTTCCCAGGCTTCATCTCTGGTCTCTGAGCTCATGGATTGGGGGGGG
>JAAWXA010000008.1:21985572-22082708 GCA_038090715.1 Florisuga fusca
GGGGGGGGGGGGGAGGGAAATGCTTTTGAAAAGGGTGAATTTGGGGCAGAGCTGCAGCAGCAGCTGAAATGGCCAAAAGCTATCCTGGAAGACGGGATGAAGGGGAAAGAGTTGTGGGGAGGTGCAGGGGCTTCTTGGGCTGTGAGCCTGGGGACAGGGATGGGAAAGGAACCAAGGCATCCTGGTTGCCTGGTCTCCCCTGCCTGTCCTCTTACTGACCATCCTGCTGTTGAATGAATGGAAAAGCTCCAAGGGGAATTGATTCAGGCCCTAAATTTTGAGTGCTCTGAGGATGTCTAGAGCCTGCTGCCAAGTTCAACAGAGCTATGTAAAATGTGCAATTCAGTTACTGTCACTTTATCTTCTGGTGTTTCAAGAACAGGGTTAGGAATTTAGGTGAAACAAGCAGGGAGAAATAAGAATAGTTGGTAGTTCAAGCGTGCCAAAGTTGGGGATATTCACCAGTTGCCACTTGGTTTGAGAAGCTGAGTATTTCTTTCTCCTGATTGCTGTCCTGCTGGTGCCCATGGTACACAACCTGGAAGCTGCAAGGGACCTTCTGTGCTTACCCTGCTTCTGCCTGTGAGCATCCCTGAGTTCCTGCTGGGCCCCCAAACCTGCTATTTCCCAGGGCTGTCCTGGATGTATATGTGCTTCCACCCCTTTGCTGATGCTTTTCTCTGCAGCTTTCTCTCCAAGAAGGATGGTGCTAAGCATCCTGTGAGAGGCAATTGTAAATTGGAGCCCCTTAAGGGCAGCTCCACCTTACATCTAAAGCTATCTTGGTGACAAAGTCCAAAGGATGTGAGCTCTGTCTGTCCCTCCTCTCTTCTCCTGGGCTTACACCCATTAACAATTACTGTAGAACAAACAGGAAAGGTGATGTGTTTGAGTTAATATTTCTCCTTTGACTGAGACCATCTGAGCTGTAAGCACCAATATGATTTCTTTTTTTTTTTTTTTTTTTTTTTGTATTGCTTTTATAGTTTTCTTTCCTCCCATTATTCAGTTTAACAGGGACCAGCCATGAGTCAGGCTGCCTTACTTCAGTATTAGTTCTTGCCAGCTCTCTGCTGAGAAGTGAATAACTGGAGAGCTACCTACCAGAACACTCAGTGAAAGTTCCATGTAGCCCTTTTGGAAACAAATATTATTTGCTTTCCTAGATCCACCCAAATATTGTTGTTTGTTTTACATAATTGGCTTACAATGAATAAACTGTGTATCATCTTAATATGAGGAAAATGTTCTTAAAGTAACCATGGAAAGTTCTTGCCTGTTGGATTTGGAGTATAACCTGCATGACTTGAATTTTAATAATCACCTTTGCTCAGTGAAAGTACCTTTGTCTCTGATGAGGAATCCAACACCTCCTTATATTCCAATTAATACACTTCCCAGCAATTCATGTTTTCTTGTGTCTAGCTGTTGTAGTTAATCAGAAAACAGTAATGAAGTATTTCTTTGTAAGATATATTATTTTCACAGGCTACGATACAATGTTTTTACTGACATTTTATGATCTATTATCAAAAGCAATAGGAACCAAAATTCTTTTGCCAAGGATTGAAATTATTCTAGTATGTTTTATAGTGTGCTTTCCATACTTTTTATCCTTTCTCTAATTTCTTTGCATCCAGATCCAACAAAGCACTTAAACAAAGAACTATAAGAGCTTTTTGACAGCCCATTTTCCCATGCTGTTCCCCTAGCCCACATTTGGAAATCTCAACTTTGTCAAAAATGGAATTTTAAAAGGGAACTCCTTGTGTTCTTTCTGATTTCTGTGGGGAAAACTCCTCCCAGCAGCCTTTTGGTTAAGACATGAAAATGGGGCATGGGGTTTGCTCCAGACTTCAGTCTGCTGGGAGAGGTGCTGGGTTTGGGCCAAGACACCCCTTGGGTGTGGTTCAGTCAGGGAGCTACCTGGTAGGTAGTAGGGGATCTGTCTCCCTTGCAAACCTTGGTTTGGGCTGTTCAAGTTTTTCAGAAGAATATAGGAATGGATGGGGTGAGACAGTAGCACTGAGTTCTTCTTTCTGTCTGTGGTGTGTAAAAGGGGATGCTCCAGGGAAGCTTTGACATGCTTTGGGTTCTCACACAGAGGTATGGTGCCACCTCGGGTCCCTCAGCAGTGGTCCTGGGGCTTTCCACCATGGGATGATCCATGATGTCTGTAGCTCAGTGGCTGAGGCTGCTGTGGGGCCAGGATCTGCTTGTTTGTCTCTTTGCAGAGCAGACAAGGGCTGGCATGTAGCCTCCTGTCACCTTGGCTCTTCTTCCCTGTTTGTAACACAAAGAAGTTTCCAAAAGATAAAAAAATACCCCTGAGATGGGAAAATACCTGGAGGCCCAGCTCTTGTGTGTAAGCACATGCTTAGTTTTCAGCCATGGGAACTCTTCTCCTGGGACCCACTGCTTTGAGGTCTGGCTTGCTCCAGCCTTTAGAGCATCCTTTAATTCTCTCAGTAGGTATTTGCACCTCACCTTTGCCATGCTTTAAACCAGCCAGTAGCAAACGTTTTTAAACACGTGGCATCTCTGGTTTCTCTCAGGTACAGGGAAAAATCCCACTAACTCTCAAGTTTTATAGGGTCTTTGCTTGGGTTTCTTTTAGAGTTAGGTCTTTGGGCTCTTTTGAACTACAAGAGCTCCCTCCCTGCAGAAGCACATTAAGTGCCAGTGCTGTTTAAGATGGGAGCTATTACTTTTTGGTTCAGGCACTTAAATGAGTGACTGAAGCTGGTTCAGGAACCTTGTGCTGCAGATGGACAGACACAAAACTTTCACCTGAGAGCCTGTCCAAGTGGGCTGGACAACCATTCCACTGTGTCACAGAGATGCAGCACTCTAGGGAGGTTTCCCTTGTCATAAATTAACTTCTTGGCTTCTTGTGCACATCCAAGTGAAGCCCAGGCAAGGCCGTGCATACATTTTGACAACTGTTAATAAACATACCAGAACTTCTTAGGTGTTATGACAATGTTCTGTGATCACAAGTCTCGAGAGACATTTTTAATGCTTTGGAACAAACTAGCCTCTGGCCTGAAGTGTCTTGGGTTAGCTGTAGTTGCACCACTGATGTATTTGGCCCTGTCAGTTCAGTGGCTTCAGCAGGCTGCTCACAAGAGTCAAAATCTGGCCAAAGCTCTGACTCTGAGCTCAGTTGGAAGAGCTTGTGAAATGAAATCACAGTGCTTTGGCCATTAGGCTTGGGATGAAAAGCCTCAGAGCTGCCAGTGGTTCATATTTCATGCACAGACATTTACTTGTTTTAGTTAAGATTGTGATGAGTTTGAGAAAGAAAGAGGGAGACAATGTGTAAGCCAACACAGAAATAATACTTCCCTATAGTAAGAGTATAATGAGAACTGTTGCTTTTATTGGATTGAACGAATTTGGATTGTTTAAGATATGCAGGGTTTGAATCATGAACTGTATCATTGGTGATTGACTCCCTGTGTTATTTTTACATCATTTCGTATTTCTTGACATCCTGAGTTTGCTTCTGACACTTATTACTACTCCTCTGTTCTTTTCCTTTCATACCTCTTTGCTTAATATTTCCTGCTCTGGTTTTGAAGCCTCTTTGCTTTTGATGGACGTCTAATATTTGTCACAGACAGCACACACTGTGTACAAAGCAAGTCTCTAGATAGGATTAGTGCACATATAAGCAAATTTGGATTGGTTTAATCAGAAAGCAATTCAGCCACAGCATCAAAGAACCTTTCTCATGCTATGGTTTGCTACACCTATGATGGTCACTTCAGAAGTATCCTTCATTGTCTCGTGCTTCCTACAGTAGCTCAGGTCTTCTGGTAATTATACCTTGTAGAAAGAACAATATCTTTGCAATGCAGGGTCTGGCACAAAGACCTCACCACATCTGGATGCCAAAGTCCTGCCTGGTTCCTGGGCAGCTTTCCCTATCACTTGAAGGTGTTGACTTTTGGATCAAATGGTTGAGGTCAGGAATTTACTTGGACTTTGAGCCAAAGAAAGCTGCTCATCTTCTGAGTCTCTTTCAGAGCAAGAGAGCTCTCACAATTCACAAGTCTGGGTTAGGGGAGATATTTCAGTTGATTTAATGTTCCTTGACTTTGGATGTTACTTCCTATTTGTTTTGGGATTGTATTTTTTCCATGGTTTGCATTTCAGAGAAGCTATAGGTTCTTTGGGAAACTGTAGATGTGTCTAAAAGCAGTGAGTCAGCTGCTGGTCTCAGGCAGCTGATGAAAAGTCCATTACCTGAGAACAGTGGTTGGGTGCCTGATCTCTTGGGCTTCCAGGGGCCTGATTTTTCTAAATGGGTTAAGGAGCCACCTGCCTTCAGAATATCTTCAAATACCCCCAACAAAGTAGTTTTCAGTATCACTTAAACTTGGCAACCAGGATGTAGTGTGTTTTATTGCTCACCTGTGCTTTCACTGGATTCAGACACAAATGGGGACACCTGTTTGTGAGCAGGAAAAATCTAACCAGCCTTGCTCCAGCACCCTTCCAATCTAGTTCTAACCTGTCTTTCCCAAGTTGTTTAATGCAAGCAGAAATGACTGGGAAATACTGGAGGCAGTGAATGAATGTGATGGTCCAGAGGTTACACAGAACTTTAGTGTAAAACATGGATGCATTAGAGAAAAAAAAACCAGCATATATAAATCTATTCTTTCTAGAATTTCACTAGTATTTGTCCTGGGTGGAAGCATTTAACTGTGTAATTGATGCACTGGTAGCATACACATACACTGAGCATTAGGAGACCATAAAATGTCTCAAGTCTCACTTAGAGCAGTACTAGATATCAAATTGGTTTTTTAAAAAAGGTTATATTGAAACTGTTGGAAATCTGTTGGAGACCTTTTGAGACAAAACTAGGGTTTCAACCAAGAGGACTTTGTTCCCCGGGTGTTTTTAACTTTTCATCACATTGATCATATAATCTAGCTCTTCACGTGCCTTCATTGCTCATTAAAACCAGTCAAGCATGGGATAGTTTTTGCTCCAATGTCTTTTTTCCAGAATGTTTGTTTATACATATATATATATATATATATAAAAGAGGAAAACTGATTAATTTTTACCTTCTCTCCATTTCTGTGCATAAAGCTTCTATAGCACACCTTACTCAGCTAGGATGTCTCAAGGCAGGACCATTCCTCTGTTGAATAACCAACCACAGAGTTGTCCCTCTCATGGCATAATTTTGGGCCCCTCCCAAGGCTTTCAAGCAGTTAAAGTCAGGTGTAGGAGAAATGAGAATAGTGTAGAAGGCTCTGGAGCAGTTCACATCTTTGAGTTGCAGGGGGCTCCAGGGATGGGGCAATCTCCTCTACTCTGTCTGTATCTGCTGGTAGGCTGGGCCTAGAACATCCCTGTTTTTTTCAAGTTTAGCTCCTCACTAGGAATCTGGTTAACTTACATCCACTACAGGCTGGTGTCAGACAAAGATCCCACCAGCAGTTTGTGGTGCAGGTCACTCCAAACCCGGTGATGTTGCCCTTACTCCCTGCCCCTCACTTTGCAAATGTTGTTTTCATTTGTTCCACTGTGTCTTTTGGACGGCCTCTGTTTTAAGACTAGAATGAGAGAGATAAAATGTTCTTAATTTTAATTAAACCAAAGTTTATTTTGTTATTTCATTAGCTAGCTGTGTTATTTCAGGGCTTGACAGTAAAGTTATATGTTACCCTGTGGGTACTCCTAATTGTGTTACAGGGTTTCTCGTTCACTCTGTCCAGAACAGTTCGACTCCTGTGCTGAGCTCCATCCTCCCACAGCCTGGAACCAGCACAGCTAATGAAAACCACACCAGTAATAACAGGGTACTCTCAAGGGCTCCAGATAATTGGGAAAAGGTACTATTAACTTTACTGAAAGGCAATCTAGCTGAAGCTTTAAGAGCCTACTGTGAAAGATACCGAGTAAAAGGGCCTGATCATTTTGAAGGTAAGATAAGAATGTGGAAGGTGATCAAAGTAAACCAACAGATCTAGGGAAAATACTCTCTGTCCATAAATGCCAGCACAGGGACTTGTCAGACTGAGGCAGCCCTGGGACTAGTGAACTCCTGTGAGCGTGGCAGGATGGCAGGAGGTGAGGGTCCTCTCCTGCCATGTCCCTGGGAGGGAGGCATTCCTGCTGGTGCACCTTATGGGAGACCAGTGGGAAAGTCTCATGCTCTGAGTGGAAACCTGGGACTGTTAGGCCTTTTTTAACTTTTCTGAGTGGTGGAATAGTTCCTGCTATATTTTGGGGACTTATCTGGGCCAGTCCTGGTCCCTCTGCTGTCTCTGGCAGCACCACCACAATACATTTTGAAAAGAGAGATGAGACACCAAGAAGGAGGCTTGTAGGGGTCATGGTCCCTGAGTACAAAGCATTTCCCCATTCACTAGGAATAACAGATTTGCTTAAATCCCAATTGTAAATCCTGCTATCTTGTGCAGCATGAACCCAGGGTGGCTGTAAAATACTTTTGCAGGGGAAACTGAATAGAGAATTACACCGATTTAGAGGTGTTTTATCCGCTGTCCCTGGTATAAATACAATCACTGCTGCTGAGGTTTTGGTGCCTGGAATTTATTTGCTCCAGCAGAGAAGGTGCAAAGGGAGAGGCATGACAGTTTAATTCTTCTCTTGTGTTTCTTGCACAGTTTCAATGCTTTCAAGAAAATCTTTAGGAGGCATTTAAGACAAAATGAATCATACGTGTAATGGAAAGGTGTTTTGGGGATAGTGGTAAAACAGGTTGGAGAAGGTTTTTGTTCAGCTCCCTACCTTGACCTGGGGATTAGGCCTTCAGAAGGTAGACCAGCACCTAATTTCCAGCAAACTGGCCAAGTAGTTCTGACTTAAATGGTTGAATCTTTTTGCACCTGTATTTTTCTTGTCCTATTCAGTGGTGCACAGGGAGGTGTTATCCCAAGCTTGGGTAGTACATTAGCAAGACAGCTTATTTTCCTCTTGTTGGTTGGCATTATAGGCTTACATCATTTTGTAAAAATATGAACTACTTTAAAATTGTTTGATCCAGTGCTTGGGTTTCCAACAGGATTGCACTGTACTTAACCTTCAAGTATGTTATTGTTTTAGTAGTTTTGTCCAATATGAATAACACCTTATACCATAACATCCTCAGTAGATGTAGAAAGATGTTCCAGAAAGAACTGAGAAGGGTTCCAGGAAAGTCTAACTGTATAGCTTGTTTAATTTTTCTCTTTAGCTTCTTAAAGTAGCCAGAGAAAGGGGAATAAAAACATTACAAAGGACACATTGCTGGATAAAAGATATTCTGTTACAAATCCTGTCAACATTAATAACTCTCATCTCTTCGACAGTGCTCTGAGCTGTCAATAAGAAACAGGAATGAACCATGATAAAAACGCTCTGTCAGAAAGCAGATCCTATCGGAAAGATAATAGAATCAAATTAATTTATGGTGAGGAGATTTCACAACAGACAACGAAGCAATACTGGAAACCACAGTCCAATGTAATCCCTTTGAAGAAACATTGTACTTATTACAGCTGCGATGATTACAAATGTTTGGTTTAAAAGGCTGCGTTGCAGTCTGGAGGAAGGAAAAAAAAAAAACCTGGCTATTTATGGTCTCCAGATTTTTAAGATGGGAATTAAAGAAAATAAGCCTGTAGACATATGAACTGAGGCTTAGTATTTCCATCTTCATTTAAGAAGGGGTGGTGAGAAAATAGACCCACCAGCCTGAAGGAAATTTGGTTTGTTTTATTTTTTTTTTTTTAAATTTTTGCTCCTCAGCTAATATGAAAAAGTCAAAATAACCTGCTTCCAGTGAATAAGAATCTCTCATTCAGTAGTGCCCAAAAGGTTGATTCTATCATTCTCCTCTTGATGTTAAACTTCCTCAAACCAAATTATTCCATTTGCAATGTCCATTTTGACTTGGAAAAGCATGATTTTTAAACTCAATTTGGTCTGGAATACTGTGAGAGTCTAACTGGAAAATAAAACCTTGCATTTGGAAAAGATGTGGTTTTATTTCCTGGAAGAGCTCTGCTTTCCCAGAATTTGATATTTTTTTCTTTTTGGGGGGAACAGGAGGAGGAAGAGGCTACCTGGGTTCAACAATAGTTTTTGGTGGAGGAGAGGAGGGGAAAAAGAAGAAAATTTATTGTGATGCAAAATTAGGACCACACCTGTACTCCTAGTTTAGTTTTCTTAGTAGCTAATGCACATGAGGCTGTGAATCTCCCATGGTTTAAGGTCTCCACTTGTTACTCCCTGTGATTTTGCTGTCCTTGACCCCACACACACCTGTGCTGCCTCTGGAATGGGAGCAAGTCAGTGTTGCCCAGCATGATCTGGGGGGTTTGTGCCTCTCCCTTGCATTAGTTCTGGCCTTGCCTTTATAACCCTGACCTGACAGTGGGTCATGTTATGTGGCTTGCAAGGTGAACATGGTAGTATAGCTCTCTTCTTGTCCCTGAACCAGAAACAAGTGAGGAGCAACCAAAGCAGGCTGGATGCACCTTGTCTCTTTGCATGTGTCCTGCACCATTGTGTTTGGCAGAGGACAAATAACACCTTTGCTGTGTCTGAGCAGGGCCACTGAGATCTACAACAGCCCTATAGTGGCTTTGAAGTGAGATGCCTGTACTTCCCCCTTTCAAAAGGGAAGGGGCTGACTGCTTTTTAGAGTTGTGGCAAGGGATATTTCCACCTCTGTGTGCCTGCATGCAGGCAGGAGTGGGGGGGTGAAGACAGGCAGCAAGATGTGGGGGTGGGATGTTGTTTTTCTGCACCAAGGGAGCCTGAACCCGTGGTTTAGGGAGCAGGAGGATGAAGGCCTGGAGCTGCCCTTCCCATGCCAGGTCCTGCATGGGTGTTGCTGTCTGAAGCCCTGATAGCTGTTTTGGAGAGGCTGCTGTGTGTGTGGGAGTCATCACTCCTTCCTCTTCCTACTCTTATCCTCTTTCACCCCCCTCAAGGGGACCTGTGCTCCAGCTGAACTGAGCTTCCTCCAGTGGCTCCAGATGTATTTGTGGAGGAGTTTGTCCATGTCTTATTCTGCCATCCCATACTTTTCCAGAGGAAAAAAAATAAAAAAAAATTTCTACCCTTGATGGATGTGCCTGCAATCAAACTGGAGGGGGGGTAGTAATATCCACCAAAAGGAAGTCAGAAGGGATATAGACCCAACCACCTGTCTTCCCCCCCTTCCCAACCCTCTGTGTTGCTTACAAATCAAAATAACTGACCTGAATCTAAACTATGTGTTTCTGAAGGGTCAAATCCCTTGGTTCCCTCCTGCTGTCAGGGCTGCCTGTGTTTCTGCCAGCCCTGTGTGTGGGCATTGTCCTTAATGCACTTAGCACTGACTCCCCCCTCCCCCGGCTTAATGACAAGTTCTCACTTTGTTTGTTGTTGTTTGTTTTGTTTTGTTTTTTCCCTTTCCAGCCAGCCTGACATTTAATTCTGCCTCGGCCAGTTAAATATAACCCCAAAACCCGCGGGTGAGAAAATGTGGCTCTCTGTCACGCTCCTTTCAGAGGAGCCAATTAGCAATGGTGATCCTTGGGACTTGGCAGCCTCTTCCCAGGCACTCGGCAGCTCTGGCCCTGCTTGTCATTCCTGGGACAACGTGCTAGGAAATGGGCTTGTGGTTTGCTAAGAAAAGCAAAGCAAACAAACTCCCTCTCTCTCCCCCCCCCTCCCGCCTTTGCAACCCAACAACCTGTGGGCATAATTGATTTGCAAGATTCGCAGTCAGGACACGGCTCCGTCGCAGATGAAGTTGAAGAGTCTGCTCCTCTCTGGCTCTTTGCCTGGTGCCCTCAAGCTCAGCAGCTTTCCACAGCCAGAGACACCCAGTGTGGAGGAACTGATGGGACAATGTCTATTCTCTGTATCACTCCTTCCTTTACCATCTTTATTCTCCCTCTTTATTTCCCTCCTGCTCTGCTGGTCCCGCTCCTATTCCCACTTCCAGACTGTGGCTTCTCTAGAAGTAGGAGGCTGCTTGACCAGGCTGTGGGTTCCCTGGGAATGTCTCCCATCCCTCTGACCTGCTAGAAGGCTGTGCAGGCTGGAGACATCTTTTCTAGGGACTGCTGTCCTCCTGGGTACAAACTGCCCTGCGTCAGGACACAGAATGTGTCTAACCCTGTGCTGTGCCTATGGCTGGCTGATAATCAGGAAAAATTAGATGGGAGTGGGGTGATTCTCCCCTTACACATCCTCTACATTGGAACTTTAGCAAGTTTGAGTCAGTGATGAATTTCTTATCTTTTTAATTTTTTTTTTTTATTAAGAAATTTTCTATGAAAGTTTCTTGCTGTCAGCAATGCCCTGGTAAAGGCTTCTGCTGCTAATGTCCCTTTGAAATCTGCTGCCTGATCTCTTCAGCAGTCACTTTTTGTAGTGTGAGGGATGGTGGTTTATTTTTTTCCCCAGAGTCCTGTTTGCTTTGTCCTCTATTTGCATGGAAAAAATCAGAAGCTGTGTCAGTGCAAAGGAACCTTCCAGAGTTTGCAGATGATGTGCTCCAAAAGAGCAGTGAACCTGGGCTAGTGTAAGCTTTTTATGGCTGGTTTATGCAGATCCCTGCTCTCTCGGAGCCAGAGCCCCAAATCCTTCCCAGAAATGTTCCTGCTTGTCTCCCTTGTGCTTTTAGGGCCCTGCATCTTGATTTGTGATGAGGTTTGACTCCTGGCCCTCAACTCTTGTGCCAAGCTGAGTATGGTGCAAGGTGAGCCTCCTGGGTGAAGGACACCTTTGCCCAACAGGTGTTGGTGAATGGGACCAGCTGGGGCTATCATCAACCTCTGACCTGTGTGCATTTAGCTCCTGCTGGGAGCAAGCCCTGGTGACTGTAGAGCAGGAAACAATGACAATCTAGCAACCAGATGGACATATGATATTCATAACAGAACAGGGGTGATTCCCAATCTGCTGCAGCAGGAATCTGGGATTAACTCCATGCCGGTCTCAGGGGTTTGGCTGCTGTCTGTTATCACTTCTTATCTGGCAGTCCCAAGTGCTGCCAAGCAGTGTCTGTTTTTGCAACACTTTGTACCTTACAACCTACCTGAAATCACCTGTGGGCAGGGGAGATGGAGGTGCTGCCCAAACCCCTCCTGACTGTGTGCCGCTGGTGCCTGTCAGCATGCACTGGTATGAGCACAATGTGAGGGTGTTGTGAACCCGTCTCCAGTTATTAACTCACCCTGGGGAATGGCCCAGCTTTGATTTGCTAACTTAACCTCCATCATATGTGTCTGTGTGTGGTGCTTGAACATCGTCATCACTTCTGTATTTTACATTTGGATTTGTCTTTAAAATGTTTGCAGCAAAATAGTCCCTCAAAACAATGTTTCCTCTTAGTGTTGAGACTTACTTTCGTTGTGCTCCTTTGATTTTTATCTTCTCCACGTTTTCTGTACATCCCTCTAACAAGTTGTAGAGGCTGGACAGTGTCCATATCACATCAATACTAAATTTAATTATATACAAACATCAATCTGATCTCTGGGCTGCCTTTTTAAACTGTCATCCAACCTGGTGGTGTTCAATTTCTGTTTAGGTCTGACCGTGAAAAAGCATTGGTTCAAAGCTTGTTCCCCTATAATGTTCAGATCAAAACAGTTCCTCTGTGTGTTTATAATAAAAATATATTTTCACCAACTCTTGGGAGCATTGACATTTTCATCGAGGCAGTTTTCTGTGGCCCCAATCCATCACAACACACGAGCTGTTCCATTGGTTCCAGTATGACTACTCATTGCTTAAAGTAAATTGTTTGCTTAAAAGCTTGTTGGATCAAGGCCTATAAGCAAGAAAAGATTGCTGATTAGAAAGAGCATTTGTTCCTGTTGTGGGATTTGATGGCAAATTAAAGATACTAGGAGGATTCCAAGATTAATGCCTCTATATTTTGAGAAAAATATTTTAATACTGTCACATTATCAAGAGGCCCTATAATAAACAGAGCTTATGCAAATGGGACACTAAAGACCAAAGCCTAGACATTAATGGGGTTTGATGAGAGTAAACTGAAGGCAGAATTAGTCTCCAAGAGAACTAAATGGCTATTTTCATGCTTATGAACTTAACATACTTTCAACTCCACCTTAATGAAAGGCACACTCAGTTCCACTGTTAAAAGAGGCACTTAAAAGGTATTAGAGGCATAAGTCCAGCTGTTACAAACTCCAATAAATTTGGATTAGGTCTCCACTGTTTGAGTTGCGTGTGTGGGTGCCTGACCTCAAAGCAAGTTGTTGGTTTTTTTAACTTATTGATATATAGCATTACATCAGGTTAATTACACGTTGCTGTATTTCATGTCGTCTCGGCACAACCCCCCATGCATCCCGGCACTGCCGAGCAGGGCACTGGGAGCCTCTCAGAGGCTTGGGATGAGCTGCCTGCTGGCCACCCAGCCCTCCCTGGAGACAGATGTTTCAAGCAGGGGTGGCTGTGTGGTTTTACAGCACGCAACTGGCTCCCTGCCCTCTCATTTCCACCCTTGCCCCGTCCCATTTTTTTTCATTCCCCAGGGTAACTTCCTGTCCTTCACCTTGCTTGAGAACAAAGCAAATTTTTAGACTTCTGGTTTTGGTGTGTTGGAACAAAATGCCCAACATTGTAGGGCAAAGTAAAGAGCATGAATTGATGGGGCTTTGTTGTGGATTTTGCCCCCTGGCTGTGGTCAAATATTTGGTACCTGGGCTGTTTTGCTGTGAAATCCTGGCCACCCGTGGAAGGGATCATGCATGGGCAGAGCACGTTCAGTTTTACAGCTGCGTCTGTGTGGATGGGTGTAGATAACATCAAATCTTTTGCTCAGAAGGCACAGCAGCCTCTACAACAAAAGAGATGGCTTAAAATTGCATTTCCATTTAAAGTAACACCAAGCTCCCTGGCCAGCCCAGCCGTGTGAGGGGAAATACAAAGCTCTGTGATAGGGAGTGAAGGAGGAGAGGGGGGAAAAAAAAAAAATCTGTATAGCAAGTAGCTAAAATAGATGAAGTGGAACAGTTGGAAATCTCAACTTGAGTGACAAGGGAGAAAGAAGAGATCCAAAGGCAGCAGCAGATGACTCCAGTCTCCCATCCCTTCCTTCTGCGCCCTCCCTTCCCTCTGCCGCTTTCCCAGCAAAGGCAAGAAAAAACCAGAACGTCTTTTCCAGACTGGGGCTGAGCGGCCTCACATGTTGACACAGCAATAATTTTTAATGAGAAATTTTTAGTATTTGTGTGGGAGAAGTTAGTGTTGTGTACACAGATGCCTCTCCGGCCACTGCGCCGTGGTCCCGGCTCGGCCGCGTCCCCCTCCGGCACGGCCCGCGGGGTCCCAAGGCAGATTCCTTTCAGGAGAAGGGAAACATTTAGGCTTGCTCACCTTTGAACTGCATGCGATGGTGTTTACCTTGGCAAGACAAAGTGGCAGTTTTACAGATATTAAAAACAGTCCTGAGGGGAATCTGGAGGCCTTCCTATATTTTAATCACCCAATTTAGCCAGCCTGAGGAATCGGCTGGAGGGAAAACGTGTGGCAAAACATATTGGTGTGTTATTAAATCCCTCCTGCCCCCCCCTATTTTTTTAAACAGAAAATTGCCCAGTGCTGAAACAAGAAGGGAGGAAAAGAATGCGTGGTTTATTTTTTGATGCCCCTCACTCTGAAAAAAAAAAAAAATATTGGGAATTCTCATATTAATCCATGGCACCTCCACGCTCCATATGGTTTCTTTTTTGGCATTTCCTGCTGGGCTGGGCTCTACCTCAGCTAACCCTGCTCTCCTCACCTTCGCCAGGCCCGTTTCTCTTGTAATTTGATTTCTACCTGTCAGGAAAGATGGGTGCAAGTGGGTTTTGCCCACATCTTGAGGCAAGATCTCCCCTCCCTGTCAACACTCCCTCTGGTGTGCACAATTAATAAGAAAATTGGGTTTTGTGGGGGGAGAGATTCAAAGGAGTCATGAGTGATATCTGAAGTTATGCCGAGGTCAGGACCTTGCTTATTGATTTTCTAACACAGCAGAACCATGTACAAAAGGAAGAGACCTCCTTGCCTCCCCCTGATCCAAGATACTCCTCCAGCCTGTTTAAAAAAAAAAATCTGGCTGCAAGCAGTCAGGCTTCAACCAGCCTGTCAGACGGCTCTCTGCAGGAACACAATCCATGTTGATTTTACAGAGAAGGTTGTTATCCACATTTCACCACTGATTTATTGTTTTTTAACCAGCTCCTTATGCTAGACTTTTTTTTTTTTTTTTTTTTTTCCTTTAGCACTTTGTAAGTGGGAAGACTTACTGGTGGTGGGACAGTGGTGGAGATGCCCTGCTTCTGCTCCCCTTCCCACTGGTCTGGGGAAGAGTGGAAGAACAGGGGAGAATGCTGCCATCCTCCAGGCTCTGTCGCTGGCCACCTGCGATGCTTTCCTTAATATTAATCAGAATTTCTGAAGGCCGTGGCTAATGCCCAATAACACGCTCACACACCCACTCTGCCCGCAGGCTGCACTGGGGCAGACAAGCTCCCAGAGTGCCAAAACCTCTTTGGTCACTTAGAGAATAAGATGGGTGTGTAGGAGACAGGTCTGATGAAGCCCTGCAGAATTAAAATGGCCAAATGTGTCCTGTCGCCTACATCTGCAGAATTCATTAGGGGAGCTTGATTGGCCTTTGTTAAACAAAGATGGGATAAGGTTTCATACTTTTTCTGTGGGAGTCGAGCTAAAGTTTCAGGCTGATGATTTAGTCAGGTGTAAGCATGAAGTTTCCAATTTAGAGAAATAAATCTAAAGTGATTTTATTATCCTCTGTTTTACCCTGACACCCTGCTTCACCCCGACTCCCTGTCAGAGCATGCATGATGTGTTTATACAGCCTGCACCATAATCGACTGGCAGGCAATATAACACGAGACACAAAATGCATCTTCCACCTAACACCGGCTTCAGTAGCATCTATATTTCATCATCTTTCCCTTCCTCTGCCAGCAGCTCTTCCTTTCTTGGAATCCCTGGTAGTCTACCTGGTGAAACTCGTGCCCTGGCTCTGTGGGAGGAGCAGTTGGGGTGCCTGGGTGCAGTGTTTCAGCTCTCCTTGGGTTTTGCTTTGTGTTTGTGTTTTGCTTTGCTTCATTCTGTGCATCTTCCAGGGGGATCCCAGGATCACCCCTGGTGTCCGTTGACTGGGGTAATATTTAACAAATGTGTGTGCCTAAAACACCCACAAATCTTTTCTTTTTGGTGGATACTGGTAAAATGGTAAACGTTTTAATTAGAAGAATTTCTTTTTTTCTTTCTTAGTTTTTGCTTCAGGAGCAAATATTCTATTAAGACTGTATGTTTAGGTTTGGACAATATACTAATGATTAAAAGTGCATTATCAAACTGGCTGAAAATACCTGTTTACTAAATTTAACACAAAGCAATTTAAAAGTACAGACAGCAATGCTGGAGGGAAAAAAATAAGCTGATTTGGCCATGTTTTTGAATTCCCTTGATTAAAAGTCTGTGCAATTTAGTTATTAGAACATAAGGACACAAAAAGCAATGGGTCAAATTCATTTCTCCTTCTCAGATATATCCCTGTTGACTTCAGAGAAGTTCCTTTAATGATGAATTTGTCCTGCTGGCTCAAAGATAAAAAGAGAAGTTATTTTTGTTTAATATTTCAACAAGGGGAAGAGGTTAGCGGGGGAATTTGGTTTGCACAAGTTGTGTTTTTCCATGAAGTTTAACAAGGGCAGCCACCACCTAGCCAGCTCTGTTGTATATTTGTCTTTTTGAGGGCTGAGCACTTTCTCTATTCCCAACTCCTTGCAAGGGAATTTTTGCCAGATGCAACCCACAAGGACAGTCACAGCCATGGTTTGTTCCTGTGAGCAGGGATGGGAGAGGCTCTCATTCAGGTGCCTGGTGTTTTGATTTTTTTTATTTGAGGGTAAGATTTGGGAGGTAGAGCAGCAAGCTGTGTCACTCTGTTGTTGGCATTGCAGCATCTGAGTGCCACCTGGTGCTCTCAGCAATGAGTTTGACCCTGGTCAGTTCAAGGCTGTTCTTTTCCTAGGGAACTGTCTTGCTGGTGTGTTCACATTTGTCTCAATGCGCTGTGTTTTCCAGTGCCATGTCCTTTGTGTTCCTATGCCATTCTCTTGTTGTGCATTAGCAGGGCTGAGTGCAGGCTTTGTTCCACCTCCACTAGGTCCTTTTCCACCTCCACTAGGTCCTTCTGTCTGAAGGCAGAGTAGTGAGAAAGGCCAAGAGCCTGCTAAGCCTTTGAGATGCCTTTGGAGTCCTCAGGAGGCAAAAGTCAGCTCCATCTGGGTTGTTTCCTCCTGTATCTGGACAGACTCAGAGGATTTCCTATATTCCCAGTTATTTGGTTAGCTGTTCAGTGTGGGTCAGGTTTATGGGCTTAGGGCAGGTGTCTTTGTGGAGAGATGTCTCACAGAGGTGTTTTTTTTTTTCTTGCTCTGGAGAAAATAGCCTCTCGCCCAGGTTAGAAGTTGAAAGTTTGACTTGTCACTCATCATCCTGGAGTTCAAGGCCTCTGTCAGGTTTCAAAAAGCCTTGGCCAAAAGCAGCCTTTCTGTTCCAAGCAGTATTGCTCTTCAACCCAGCAACAAAATGTTCTGAAGGAAGAGGAGAAAACCTTTTCCATGCTCTTCTCATCCTTGGATCCCTGGATCACTCAGAACTACTGCAACTGGACAGACTGAGGCACCAAGAAGAGCACAATGTTACCCTCTTTCTCTAGGGAGAATCTTGCTTTCTCAAATGAGAAAGAGCCTCAATAGTAACTTTTCTGGAAAAGAACTGGCATATTTTGAGATGCTAAACTGATTTAGGGTGGTTAGTGACACTATGGTATGGCTTTATTTCCTTCTTGGCCCACTGTGCCCAGTGTTGGCTATCATGATGGGCATCCATGGCTCCCTGTGGGAAGGTCCAGTACTGGAGGACCTGGCAGAAACTGGAATAAAGAATTAATCCATCTCACAGGAGAATAGCCCTAGGTCTTGGCTGTGTCTGCACTAACTTGGGATGAATGCTGCTGTTCATCCCTTTGTCCTTATCCACTGTGGAAATCTGCAGCTACCATGAGGATACCCAGATGTCCTGCTGTGATATTCCCAGGCACTGTTCCTGGCTGCAAGGATTGGGAACCATTCCTGGGCCCCCTAGCTGTGTGTGACTCATGGCTGTCTGCTGAGGGCATGAGACTTTTGGGGCAGAAAGACAATAAGAAAGACCAAAGAAAACGGATGTGGGGGATTGAAAAAAAAAGTTAGAGGCTAAAACGTTGTCATAGCCACCTGGCTGTGAAGAAGAGGGCAGAGACAGGAACTGGCAGCATCTCCAGGTGGTGCTCCCCTGTGCTGACCCAATGATGTTGCCCTCAGCATCTCCCACTGTCCTGCTTCCTCCTGGCTTACCCAGCAGGTCCTGGTGCCAGAACATCCCAGCTGCCACTCAAGTGGATGAGCGTCAACCCGGGAGACCACACGTGAACTTCTTGTGAGGTACAGATGTTGCAGAGTCAAAGCCTGGCCACCCTTGGTCTAGAAGGGACTTGGGTTTCCAGTGCCCCAGAGAAGCAGGAAGTGCAGGAGACACGGATATCATGAGAAAAGAATCGATAGTCCCCCCTCGGCTTGACCAAATATTGATTTTGCCATTCGGTTCATATCATTTTTCACCGCCTCGCCGGCCCTCGGGGTGGAGGCTCCTTCTTGCAGCCCCACGAGGGGTCTTTTGGGGAGGGAGGGAGGCAGAGGGTCCAGACCTCTCACCAGGCAGGAGGAGGGCAAGGATCAGTCACCTGCTGAACTGACCCTGGCTTGGAAGACAATGATGATGGGGAGGCTTTTTGCTACCCAGTCCTTCCCAAATCCTCCAGTTCCATCTCATTAGCTAATACTGTTGAGAGAGCTTACACTGGAATAGCTTTACTGTCCTGCATTCCCTGTCAGTGCCCCCCACTGTTCTATGACTTGACTCTATGTTTAAGATCTGATATAAAATCCAAGGAATGCAAAGGATCCTCCTGGCTTCCCTGGGTTTTGGAGTACAGGCTTAATTTTCAATCCAATCATTAATAAACGCCGCGATCAGCAACCACAGCCCAGCCTTCCCCAGCAACCCCTGCCACCACAACTTTGCAGGAGCACTGCTATCTAAACACACACAAATTATGATTTTTGACTCAAAATTGCATCTGCTACTGCTGGAGGTAAAGCTATTAATATATAAATAAAGGCTAATTCTGTCTGGGTTGTTTTTCTTCGTGAGGTCACTGGACCCTGAGGAATTATAAGCAAAACAGCAAAGTGCCTCACAAGAAATACAAAAAATCATCTCTCATAGCATGAAAAAGAAAGATGTTTGGAATGTTTTTAAAGGATGTTCTCTAGTTTTCTTTGGTTGTAGTTTCTACCTCATATACCATATTTTTACTGGGACTGAAAACGATGGTGTTTTCTTCATGACACTTGCTAGAAGTTGACTTGCAGGGAATTATGTGGCCAGTTATTTTTCTTCAACATGTAGCTGATTTATATATTGCTATAATGGTGCAAACCCACTTTGAATCCCCATTAAAAAAATAATTTTCAAGAACTCTGTGGTTTCAAGGCAGTATTGGCTTGCCATCATCACAAATCTCTGCCTTAATTATAAGTTATGTTACCTGATGGGAAAATACTCTTTAAAGCAGGAAGAAATATGGATTTTTTTTTCAGGCCATTTTGGTCAGTGTTTCTCAGCCTGTGTAAACCAAAGGACTAACCAGCTATACATAAAAAAACCCCAATATGTATCAAACAGCCGTGTGTGCAATTCTGTGATGTGAGCTGCTCTCTGTGATACACAGGCTAATCCTCAAATGTTCATTTTCACTTTGATTTTCCCCGTTGTACCTTGCACATCTGGATGTATAGGCCTGATGTTATCAATCTTGCATGTTAAGCCAAGATGCTTCACTCAGGGTGATGCTGGAGCAGGGACCCAGGAATGTTGTAGGATCACCTTCTCTGGAGGTTTTCCAGGCTCAGCTGGTGGATGACCAGTGTTGGCAGTAGCCCTGCTACAGGTTGGAAGCTGAGCTGGGCAGTCTCCAGCTGCCCTTTCCAGCGACCACATCTGTGCCTCTATGATATTTTTGCACCTTTGTAAGAGCTGTCATCTGCTGTGTTGTGGGCCACAGGCAGGGCAATGTTGACCAGAGTAAGCTCTATACTGACATGTCACCTCGGGTGCAGTGGAGCTTCTCATGCAGAGTTGTGGACGTGTTACACCCAGAAGATTTGAAGTCATGAACTTGCAGGCAAAGTTGTTCCTGTGTTCATGCCCTGTCACACATACCTCGGTCTAAAATCCTGAATTTTCCTCATGCAGACATTTTGCAGGCATCCTGATTGGAACAGCTTGAATTTTGCATCTAGAAAAAGCCTCCAGAGAGCGTTTCAGTCCTTCAAAATTAGCTTCACTTAAGAGTGGGGAGCTTGGACACCATCTCTCTCTCTCTAGCCATAGAGTAGAAAGCATCTGGAGTGGTGTAGTGGTGGTTTTGTCTCATGAATCCACAGATTAAAACCATCAGAGGGCGAGTCCTGGCCCTGGTTTGATCTTGTCATGTTCTGCCCCTTTTGTCTGTAGACTGGCAGAATGTCAAAGCCCTGGCCTACATGGTTTCTGGATGTCATGATGTTCCTGACCAGGCATGGGGACAGCTGAACTGCCCCAAATCCTATAATATGCCTGTATTTACCTGCCTGGGCTTTTAGTCCAGTGTAGGTAGAGCCCATATTTCAGGCTAGTCATCAGCATCATAAATTTAGCTGCACAGATGGGACCCAAAGGGAATATTAGAACAATGAAGAAAAAGAAAAGAAAAAAAAACCCCAACAAAACACCAAGGAAAAATACACCTATTAACCAATCTGAACCTTTGTGCAGCCTTCATTATTACCAACAGGGTTATAGTTACTTTTAGTCATTCAGCCAACTGTACTAGTGATGACTTTCAAGTTTCAGCCATTTAAACTGGAAAGGTCTTAAAAATATTTATTATTACTGTAAATCACACCATATAAGGTCAAAGAAGAAGCATTTGTTGGATTCAAACAAAATCCAAAGTTGTTTTCTTACCTGGAGGTTGAGTCCTGGTGGAAAGGTCTGTGTTTCTAATTTTACTTTGCTATTTTGTTCCTATGAGATGATGGGAACACCATTATGCTGTGCTATTTTCTATTTTTTAATTGGTCATTTATACACAGGTCTGGTTGGAGTTGAAAATCTCAGGGAAAAAGCCATTAACACCTGCGTGTTTGACCTGCAACTTATAAATCAGAACATATGTTTTCATATTTCTAACCCCCCAAAACCAGGAAAAGGTGATGGTGGATATTTGCAACAAACTCAGATGCACATTGTCTTTCCAGTGTCAGACCAGAGTGTCAAAAGGCATAAATCATTGCAATTACAAGGATTTTGCCTGAGGCCAAGGACTGATTGATGTCTTTCCTGAAGTATTATTTGGGATATGGAACATGCACACTTCTTAACCTGCTGTATTAAGGTTGCAAAAAATTCTCCTCTTGCTCTCCATATATGCTTACAGGGCATCTGAAAGTCTTGGTGGAATTATCTATGTTATTTGTGTGATGAGTGGTATCTTAAATGGTTTATTTAGCTTGCTAGCATGAGAAATCACTGAAGCACACACTTACATCCTGCTGAAATCAGCAGTTCACCCCATTTAACTGGCTAGGGTCATAACCAAGATCTGGGTGGAGTGGCTTACACCCGTGAACCAGGTGGGAGAAATGTTCTTCTTTTTCAGTCCCAGACCAGACCCATCTAAACATTGCTCTGAGCTACCTAACTCATCCTGTCTTCCTGCTTTTGGTTTGCACACCTTCAGCAAATCCATTGCCTGCACCACTTTTCTCTTGGCATTGCTCCTGCTGCTCACCTGGCAGAGCTGCTCAGACCCTGCTGGGTACCAGGCAAAGATGTGGTGTGGTAAGAAGTGCAAACCTCTCTGCAGGTTTTTGGTCTTTTAAACATTTGTCTCTTGCTTTATGAGGTGGTACAAGGAAAAATGTGATTCGAGGGGTGGCTGGGTTAACGTGCCAGGGTACTGGCTACTGCTGGAACCTGGATGAAAGCTGGGGAAGTGGATGACGTTTTGAAGATGATGTCTTAAGAGCTCACTGACTTCCACAGAAGAAAGATTGGGGCTAATGACACCTCTGAGCTGCAAATTTCATCTGCAAGAAAATGCTGATTTGCGTTATATCCAGATTTGGTTTTGCATTTAGGCTGTACATGTAAAAAACCACAACAGATGGATCAGCAGATCATGATGGGAAAACCTGTATGGGAAAGGAATCAATGAATCTGGGAGTATTACACCTTTAGGAAGTGGCTACCCCTGCTGTCCTGTCATTTTAGGTGGCAAAGATATACCTGTTTTCTGTTTGAGGACAAGAAATTTAGAAGAAGGGGGGAAAAAAAGAAAGAAGGCACTTTAGGATTTTTCTTTTTCTTTCCTGGAGTAACAGCACTTACTTGGAAATGGTTTTAATGGTTACCTTACCCTTTAAGACCAAAAGTTCTAAATTGAGTCAATGTACTTAGCTAAAAATCCCTGTAGAGATTCGGGTTTCTTGCTGGAGCTGCCTGGAGTGGTGAGTTCAGGCCTTTGCAGTGATTGTCAGCTAGGAGAACATTAATGGAGTACTAGAAAAATGAAGTCCCCAACCCCTCCTCCCTCCTGGCTGGTTGTTTCTGCATGGTGGGAAGGAAAACATTTTCCCCGTCAGCCATTTACTGTGCAACAGGGGGAAACTGTCAGTTTGCTATGAGCAAACCTCTGCAAGATAAGTCAAAATGATTTACCCTGTAAATAAAGTGGGCTGTTTTCTTTACTTGGAAGAATTGCCCATGTGGCGAGACTTCCTATGGGAGGGGATGTGGTTGGCCCTTCGCATTTATCCACTGTGTTTGTCTTTTTTGAAAAAGCAACATTGGAAAGATTAACAAGTCTGTCACTGAAGGAACTGATATATCAAAGCTGTGGAGACAAAGCAGACCATTCATTCCTTACGTTACTGAAATCTCACTTCCAGTGCAAACCAGGTCTTCCCATTCAGGTCCAGATGAAAGGAGGGATTTCCCTCTTACTCCTTCCCCCTGAAGGTTTTATGATTTTTATATATATGTACATACATATACATAAAAAAAAGTGGGTGTATATATATGTGTATGTATATACAAGCTCTCACTCTGTATATTGTAGTTGGAGCCCTCCCAGGCTGGTGAGTAATTTTCCACCTGGGGAGAGGCCATGGGGGGTGCAAGGAGATGGGAGTGATCCGAGTGAGTGCTAAACACTGTTCCTGTGGACATCCCCAGAAATTTAGGATGAGTGAGTCTCTCAGTGTTTCTATTTCATCTCCTAATTGTAAAAGGAAGGGAGTTTTGGTGTGTTGGATTTTTCTGTTTGTGGTGTTGTTTTGTTTTTTGTGTTTGGTTTTTGTTGTTGTTGTTGTTATTTTTTTTTTTAACCTAACCATGAGCGGGCTTAAGGAGGGGGTGAAGAATAAGAATAAAGGCCAGTGCTGTAGAGGGAATGGGATGTCTTGAGATCCCTTCCAGCTGTGTGGCTGTGACTCAGGGCTTACTAAGGTTTTCCCCCGTGAAGAAAATCCTGTATGGAAATACCCATATGAATAGTGTGTCTGACAGGTACTGGGAAGGCAGGATTTATGGGGCACAGAAGGTATGCATGTAGAGCACACTGATTAGTGTGTGTGAGCTGGAGAAGAAATAAATTCACTTATCACCTCTAGCTGAGGGATGTTCTGAAATTTCTGATGTTGTGACAGCGGGTCCACATTACCACTTCTGGGAGGAAAAAGAAGTGTATAAAGGACAGACCAGAGACGTGTCAGTACCACCTTACAGTCACTGGCAGATAGAAGTGCTTACTAGTCAAGGGTTTAATTTCATTTAGGTCTTTTCATTTCTCTGCTTTAGCTGGTCTCCTATATATATATATATATATATATATATATATACACAATATATATATATATATATATATGTTCTTCCTTCAAAGATGAAGAAATGCATACTGCATTGTTATTCCCAGTGCCAGAAATGCTGTTTTAAACTGTCATGAGCATAACAGCTGGTTTCCAGATAAGGACCCCAGCATTTAAAAACCAACAAAACAACAACAACAAAAAAATCAAAATAAAAATTCAACAAGCCAGTATTTAAAACTGCCATTAGTGGACGTGCCATATGCTTCTGAGTACGTTCAGCAAAGGCAAGAAGATGCATTCAACATGCTTTCCAAGGTGTCACTTCCGTAGCTCGCTGTCCTGGAGGAAAAGCCCCTCTGCTGGGAGGTGCTGCCTCCCCAGATGTGCTCAACTCCATCTGGAAAGCAAAGCCCTGCTTTTCTGGGACCACTTTTCCCACTGGCACGCAGAACTTCAGCCACCTGCCCCTGCCCCCTTGTTTGTGCCTCAGGCAGAGCAATGCAGGTGTCTGGGGAGGTGTATTCCTGCCGGAGGAGTCTGTTGTCCCAGCAGGCGTGGGGCTTTGTTGGACCACACCAGGCACTGCCCTTCCTCCTCCCAGTGGAGTGGAAATGCCCTCCCTGCTGGGCAAGCTGTGCCACGATGGATGTGGTGGCCAAGTTCACATCTCCTCCACAGGTGCTGCGGAGCCCTGGTTTAGGGAGGATGCTGGTTTAGGGAGGATGGGGGCAGCAAACCCTGCCACAGCCCTGACTTTCCCATCCTCTCCCAAATCATTAATCAGGCAGAGACAGCTCCTGGTGCTGCTATTTGAAGTTCTTAAGAATTGTGTGTCTTTTTTCTTTCGCCTTCCCTGCATGTTTCCATCCAAAGGGCCCCTGGGAAAGAAGGAGGTGAAGATGAGAGGAATTCACCCAGCTGGCAAGAAAGCTCTGGGCCTGCATTGGGGAAGGAGTGTGAGGAGCAGTGGGGTGGTTAAGATGGATCTTCTTCTTGGATGGAGAGGACTGAAAATTTAAACTTTTCTGTGCAAGGAGCAGATTCTGGGTTTCTTGCATCCCAAGGGATTTTTGGCCTCAGCGGTCTTATTTTTTTGCTTCTGACCTTTTCTTTTGTAAAGATTTTGGGTTAAGCCTGGTACAAAGCACAAAAATAGAGTATTGTGTCAAACCAAACCTTTATTTATTGCAGCATATCAGTGCAAACTTCAGTGACAAGCTTTTATATGACCTTGGGTTATATTCTTACCTGAATAAATGGAAAGTGTTTATCTTTCGAACATCTGGGTTGTATTTTTGTATAAAATATGTACATTCTGGAGAAAACAGTACATATGGCCGTGAACTCCTGAGCTCGAGTTTCTTCATCAAATATCCACTACTTTCCCAAGGTAAGAAAAAAATAACAAAAAAAAAACCCACAACCAAAAGAAAAAAAAAAAGCCCAGAAAATGCTGAAGCTTTCCTGTACAGCCAACAATAAAATAAAATTGCCAGGCACGATTCCATCAAGTTTTACAATAGTTGCTTCTAAGCTGTTAAGTATCCTGTGCTTTAGTCAAGGATCTTGTGCTTTTGTACACAAGCCTCATGTTTGGTGACATTGAACCTTCGTATGCAGATACAGATTATTCAAAAAGGCAGAAGGAAAGAAAACTCAGGAAAGCTATTTTACATCTGTGCTGGGGATTGTTCCCCTTAATCTGCAGTCAGAACAAAGACTCACTCAGTTTTTATTACAGTCCTCTCTGAGGCTGTTGGCTACAGTGTGAACCCCTCCGGGGTTAAAGTGTAGAAAAATTGGGAGATGCTTGTGGTTTTGAAGGAGAAGTAGAAGATTCCAGTGAGAGAGAGGTTGGTGCCTTTGTTGGAGAGTAACAGGAGGCAGTGTTAAGTGAAAGATGTTAGCTCATTTACAATCACTTTAGTTCAATTTATTTGCTGAGGTCACGGTCCTGCAGAGTTGTGTTCAGGCTTTATGCTTTCACACATGAATAGTTTCATTCAATTCCTTAGCTTAATCAAGTTGTTATCTATCAAGAAGGAGCCACAGGCAGGGTGATGGAGGTGGTGCTATTCTTATCCAGGTATAAATAATACATCCCCTGCCTGCATTTTCCAGAGCTATGGCTGTATACTGTGCCTTTCACTTGGAACTGCTTCTGTTTTCCTTCTCAGCTTTTCCATTAGATCTCTTGTATTTCCTGCCAAATTCAGCATTTTGGCATCTGCCAGCAGGAGCAGGCTTCTGGGACAGGTGACACACTTACTCAGGCAGCACAGCTGTGGCTGTCTCCAAAACACCTGCTGATGAATCAGGAAAAAGGATGCTGAACTGATTTTTCATTGCTGGGTTTGCTTAACGTTTTCTGGCTCCAAAAAGTTGTTTTCTTATTTGAGAAAAAAAAGAAGAAAATGAGAAGTCATCTCTGGATGCTGTTCCTGCCCAGAGAGGCAGCTGAGCTTTGGTGTTACTCAGCAGAATGAGTGAGCACAGAGCATGGTTACACCCTCTTATGATCTCCAGGTTTGTGGTGGGCAGAGAGGAACAGTTGTCTTCCAGACGGCTGTTGTTTCTTTTAGGAATAACTGAAGCTATTATAGTCACATGTAAATCCAAAATGAACGCAAGTCTGTGTCTGTCCATGATAAATGGGACCTTCCATCCACACTGACAACTGAAGAGGTAGGGATCAGGAGGGCAAGTTCTGTAGAGTTTGCATGGGCTGCATAAGGGTTTCAGTGGCAGGATTACTTCGAATGACAAGGCTGAGACATCTCTTCCAGTTCCCTGTTCCTGTATTGCACCTCTGGTGGCTCCCCAGACATTGACAAAACATCCCCATTTGCCTTCCATCAGCCATTTCAGTGAGGGTGACTAACAGCTAGAGCAGGGTGCTTTGCTATTAAGTCGTAGGACTCACAGTGAGAACAGCTGGTGAATCCCTCTTCTTAGCTTTGCCAGTCATGAGTGGGCAGTAGATAAATGGCTATTTTTCTTTCCATGCCTCAATTTCCCTTAATAACATATTTAACATGCACACACTTTTCCCATCTGATGCTCAGGGCATGATGGTAGTGTTAATTAGTCCCACATTTTATGGAGCTGCTTCATGTACCATATTTATGAAGAGAGTAGCTAACAAGCAGTGTTAGAGCTCTATTAATGAGCTGTAGAAGGGTTGCAAGAAAGGGTTAAAATAATCCAGAAAAAAAAAAAAATCCCTTCCTTTGTAACCTTTGTTTCAAAGTCTTGACAACCCAAGGATGTTTGCTTTTCTCCCTGAAGGTTAAGTTGTCCTAACAGGTGCTAATTTTGTGTTTTCTTATGGAGATCTGTCCATATTAGAAGCAACTTAGAGCAAACAAAAAAGCCAATTAGAGTGCAAGGGTATTCTTCCTCCTCAGTGTTTCCATGTGGTCCCTAGCTATCTCTATCAGTCACCTTAAGCCATAGAATTATCCTTTCAAACCTTCTTGAGAATCTGTAGGCTTGTGCCCTCTTTGGGGAAAAAAACATCCTTTTAATGTCATGAGAAAAATACTGTCATGGGCAAGTAGATGATCCATGCTAACTGGGGTTTGTCATCAGCTTTGGCAATCTGTGTAGCAGGGTTTGAGATTAATGGAGCCAAAGACTTTAAGCAAATATAGTTGGCGTGTAGTTAAACTGTCAAGAGAGCAAGAAAAAGACTTGCTCTGCAGCCACTAAATAAAGATTTGTATTCACCAAACACAGTGAACCTTTTATTAGCAATTATTTGCAGCTCACTACCTTCCAAAAAGGAAACAACTTAGTGTAATGTATTGTCAAGAGTTTATTTGCAGCTTGGGGTCCTTTTTTTAAAAAAAAAAAATTTAAAATTTTACTTTTTTTTTATTTCTTCCTCTCTATTTTGAGGATTTAATTTGAGCAGGAATTAAGCTCTGCCATCTCCATTTCTTTCAGAACTCTATGGGCCAAATCTTTGTGTCATAAATAGCTTCACTTGCTTTCAGAAAGATTTGAGTATTTGGCTGAAGTTGTACAGGCTGTTAAAATAACAAAATCCCCCCAAACTAACAAAGAAAACCAACAAACAGAAACCCTCACTGAAATTCCCCAAATCCAAGTAATATCTATTAATTATTACAATATGTTAACACAAGGTCCAAAATGTTTTCTTCCATGTAATCAGCTATCTAGCTTGTGAGATGTAATAAACCAGAACAGCACATCAATTATAATATTTTATGATTATTTCATACTCTTGGCAAAATGCATGTGCTGTTATCTCAAAGCTTATTAAAGCTTAGCTGATTAGAGGCTGAAGTTTTAACATAAGTTATTGATGTTGCTTCTTTTATTCAAAACATTTTCATAACAAACTAGCTAGGAAAATATTTTTCTTGGCCAGATGAGAGACTTCTATTGTAGGTAAGAGTACGCAACTGTTTGTTTGGATTAAGAACACTGAGAAAACAACTGTGCATCTATCTTTGTTCTTCAGCACAACACAGTCATATTTTTCTAAACTGAAACCAATACCTTGTGCTCAGAAAACAGGTGATTTAAAAATTATCTGTAGAGATGGTTTGTGACTATTAGACTCCTTGATTATTCCATGACTGCCCAGCTCTCTAGCTCCCCTTTCACAGAAGTTTCTGATGTATCTATTGCCTTAAAATCCAGTAATGCTGGTCTTTTCCTAAAGAATTAGATTATTCGCTAATATAAAGGGAAATTATTTCTTTGCTTATCTTGTAGCACAGGAGAGGGGTTCCTGTCTGCATATTTGTGCAGCAATGCATTTAAACCAATCAATGACTTCCAGAGTATTAGGATGAAACTTCAAGGGTGAGAAAGTCACATAACAACAAAGATTGCAATTTACTCCACCTTCAGACATCTTTTCTGTTCCTCTCCTCTGGCTCCCTCAGCAGCCTGGTGAGGCACCTGCACCTTCAGCAGAAGAGTGCTGCAGGTAGCTGACATGATTCCTGCTGTGGTCTGGAAGACCTGAGTAGTCCAGGTACACCATTTCAGAGCTCTCAGGAGAGTAGTCCCATCTGCAGTTCTGCTTTTTGCTTTGCTGCAGGCTGTTTTATTTGCTTTTCTGCACCTCCCTGCATCTTGCACTGCTGCCTCCCTGTTCCCCTGGCACCTGCCTGGGGTATGAGTGCACTTTACAGGCGATGGAGAAGTGGGTGCTTGGAGTTGTCCCACAGCTTTCTTAAAGCCTTATAAGCAGCTTGTGACAAAAGGTAGTCGGGCCCAGGTCTCCTAAACTTCCAGACTGTCAGGAGTGCTCGGGCTGTTGGTAAAACTGCTGGAGAAATTGAGTGATTGCAGAGGCACAAGAGCTGGCATCAAGGCTGGGCAAGGAAAGTTGCCCTTCACGTGTACAGAATTTAAACTGTCCGCCCAGAGCTTGTTTTCTTTAGCTGGTCTAGGAAAAGATTATTGTCTAGAACCCTCGTCTATCTACATCTAGACTATCACAGCTACGACAACACAACTCACTGGGAGAAAGTACCCACCGAACAATTATTTTTGGGTCGGTATGTACATTTCTGCTTCTACCTTTCAATAGTTCTCCAGATTCTGTGAAGGAAGTCTAGAGGCAGTTTATTACAGAAATGCCACTTAATTTTCCTTTGCCCTTTTGACACAGAAAATGCACATCTGATGGAGGCTATTTGTTTTCACTTGCCATGTGCTAAGAAAGTTTATACATTGCAAGTATTACCAACCTAAACAACACAGACTAATTGGTGTCCTTGTAAAAATAAAACAACATGGTTGTTTGAAGGATTGTCATGTGTTCTGGAGTAGAAATGTTTAAATGTCAAAAAGATTGTGTCTGTGATTGAACTTTCATCTGTCTTCTGAGTTTATAGCTATAGGAGACCCTTCATCTCTTTGAATGTGACTTAATGCAAAGAGTTGGATTCTGCATATTTAAAGGATTATTTTTTAAACAGACAAAAGGGCTTTGTAGAGAGGCATTAATGAACCTGTTCTCACATGTAGTGATCTGTACTTGACAAAGTGATGGAGGATATCTGAAAAGTGTTTCTTAACACTTCAAAGGGAAGTTACAACAGGAGGAGTGAAGAAAGATGAATGGCTGCTGGGAACAGCCTCTTGCTGCATGTGATGTGCTGTGTGTTAAACGTGTCCTCCTAAGGAGTTTAGCACCGTGGAAGTTACCAGGTGTCAGCTTCTCCCCAGCAACATGCTCAGCAGCTAATAGTTCTGCTGTTGGTACCTTGATGATGCACAGTTTAACTTTTGTAGGAGCCTAAGAGCTTGGTAGTGCCGATGCATTATCTCTGGAGCCCTAACTGGGTCTTTAAGGTGGTGTAACACCCTGCCTACAGCTGTACTAATGCCAGGGTAAGAGCATTCCTGTTGTCAGTCAGGAGCAGCAGTAGCTGCCCTGCAGTAAGGAATCACCAAGGCAAGCAATGACTCAGACACACTTTTGGGTGAGCCATGCCCTAGACTTGTGTTAGAAGCTGATGGGCATGAAAAAGGCATTTGAGCATAAATACCAGGTCACATCACTCCCCTTGGTGCTGCTGGTCACAGAAACCAGTGCACAAAAACCCCATTTGCCAAAAAGGCTGAATCCTTAACAAAATAAAATTAAAAAAAAAAAAAAAAAAAAAAAAAAAAAAAAGAAAAGTTTCTTTGCCCATGATACTTCTCTTGGCATATATTGACCCCCTTGGAAAACTGGGCAGTTAATGTTGGATGCCAGGAGGACACAGCCCTGTTGTGCATGCACAGTGTATCTGGGGATTTTGGTTTCATTGACACTTGTGGAGTAAGCCTTCCTGAATGTATGGCATCCCAACTAGAGATGTTCACAAAGGGCAGAATCTCCCAAGAAACCATAAGAAAGCTTGGCAGCACTGATGGGAATCTCTTCAGGTAGCTTTCTGCTGGATCCTTTTGCTTTATCATGGGATTTTTCCCCTTTTTTTATGGAGCATCGTGGTCCTTATTGTTGTCTTGGTGCCATCCTCTCTAAGCTCTCTGCTAGAGAAGAAATGGACTAAAAGCACCAGAAATGTTCAGCAAAATGTCTGAAGATGCAACTGGATGGCTGGATCATGTGAAAGGCTGACTGGAATTGGAAAAAATATTTCTGTGAGTTTAGCTTCCACGAAAAGATAATTCTGAGGGACTTGGCTTCTGATCGATGCAATTCAGGCAGTGAAGTGAAGGATATTGGTCTTAAACATTGACCAGGGTTGCTGGACGTCTCAAGCTCAGCTGCTAGACTCATCTTTAAGAGCTCTAGATGACTGTGTGTGCTTATCAACCATTTCTGAAGCTTTTTTTCAAGTTCAAGAGCATGTGAAGCTACCTGTAGATGTCATGTATTTATATCTCGAGGAGCTGTGATTCAGCTTACTTTGACCTGAGTAAAACTGTGTAAAAGCTGTGAATAGCCATGAGATCACCCCCCCCACCCAACAGTGGTTCTGGGAGGCAGTAGGACCCATGGCTGGGTTCAGGGAACCCCTTTGTCAATGCCTTGCTGTCTGTGGGGACATCAGTACCTACAGAAAGGAGTGTCTCAGGGGGGTGGGGGACTGGAAGGAGAAAGCTGTGGTGGTTCTCAGCAGAAGCTCACATCACGTAAGCTATTTCCTCTCCAGCCCATCTCAGGACGCTCCTTGTTGACATACGTGTTTCCATTTACACTGCAGTATGTTTGCCAGAGGGCAATTGCTCCTTTAACCCCAACCCTTCTCTTTATGTCTTCTCTGTTTGCTCATTTTAACCCTGTTCTCTTTACCACTGCCCATCCCTCCATCCCTCCCCTTCTCTCTCCTCCACCTCTGATTCCTATTTCTTAATCCGCCTTTTTTTATTTTTTTAAACCCCCCCCTCTTTTTTTCCCACCTTCTTCCTCCCTCTGAATTTGCCCACCATGTATCCTCTCATTCTTTACTTTCTTCCATCTTTTCCCCTTCGTTCTTTCTCTTTTTCATTTTTCCTTCTCTCACACTGAGATAAAGTTCATCCTCACATGGAAGGAGACGGCCTCTTTGGGGTCACATCTCTGTCCCAGGAGCCTTGAATATTTATTTTTTTATTTTTTTTTTTTCATAGCAGTTGAACACACTGTAGGAGTGCCCAGAGACAGCTGGTAGCCTCCACCCAAAATTCCTCAACAGACCCCTAGAACAGGAAATTTTCAGGGCTGTGTTCTCACCAATATACCATGGCTGAATTTGGTGGAGCTACACCAGTCACACTGGCTGAGGGCCCAGTTCAGGACTGAGTTACTTCCATTAATTCAAAGAAATGGATTGTAACATTTGCAACATTTTCCTGGATTGTGTATATGCATTGAGTTTGATTTTCAGCATTTCCTATTTTCAATTACTTCGACAGAACTTGGAGCCAGTCTCCTATAATCCTGCCTTTTGTATTCCATTCCTTGCTCCAAGCCAAATCTGTGCAAGGAGTCCTTGTTAGTGGAGGAGCATTGCAGAGAGGCATTGCTTTTCTGAAAAGTTTGAAATATATATATATGTTGGCAAATGTTGCATAAATGTTATAGCTTATCCTGGCAAAACAGCCCTTTTGCTGTTACAGTGGATTTCCTTAGAGAAATTGGTATAAATTATCCCTGCGGAAGCATCCTTTTTGCCAGTTGTGAAGAAGGTAGGCTGGAGAGTGGTGCCAGTAAGATTTTACTAGCACAGCTTCAACCTTGGAACCCAGGAGGCATTGTTCAAGCTTGTGCTGGGGAGTTCAGCATGTTTAAAATTTGAGCTGGAGCATCCGTGTAGCTTTATATATGTTGATTTTTTATAATGGCAATATATATGTATATATATTTAAAAAATTTAATTTTTTAATTTTTTTACTAGTTTGTTTTCCAGGAGGAAAAAAAATAGCCCCTGTGAGAAAATCTACATTAAAATTAAAAGGGACAAGATGTGGGTGTAACAGAGCCCTGGGCTCCTTTTCAGTCTTCCCTGGTGACTGGGAATTTAGGGATAAGTGTCTTTGGCATCAGCTGCCTTTTTGCCTCTAGCCTTACTGTATTTCAAAGCCTTCATTGCACCCATGAGTTTTAGAAAATTGTGTTTTAAAAGAGGTGAAAGGGAGGTGTTCCTGCCACTCTGGGATTTGAGAATGGGTGGAAAAGTCCCACGTGCCGCAGCGCTGCTCATTCTGCTGCGGGGAGAAGTCACAGCAGTGTAAAATCTGCTCCCCGTGGGTTATAGCTGCAGAGGTCAAAGTCATCATCCATTTTGGAAGGTGGGGTTTTAGATTGTGTGTGCCCTGGGTTTGCACTTTGGACCCCAATCTACTTGTTGTTGTATCAGGGTTATGTAAACCCCAAGCAAAAAAAAATAGCTTGAGCCCCAGAGAACAACAAGGAGAACAACACCACATTCACTCATCCCACTTTGAAATTCAAGTTGTAATGTCATAAAAGGGAATTTTTATTGTTTTCAGAGAACATAAAAGCCCTTGGAGCAAAGTCAGGTAGGGATTTTGAAGAATAAGGTCGAAGTCTGGTGTACATAAAGCGAGCATTGTACAGCAAGTTACCAGAAGCCCTGATCCTGTCAACACTAACACATGGGCATGAGTTCACCCTTGTAACTACCCTCATCCAAATACAACTGCAGTAAAGTTATGCTTGAACTTGAGTGTTGGGAGAATCCACATTTTTTAAAAAAATAACAGTTAGGATTCAGCTTATTGAAATTGCAAATTGCCTCCGAAGAGCTAAAATGTGGATTTTCCAATTAAACTAAATTTTCAAAATTGTGAAAGCTTTTGTTTAGGCAATTTGAGACATTTTATCTTGATATTCATCTGTGGGGTTTTTTGTAGCATCCAATATTAATTTGAAATCACAAGCATTGTAACTGTAAAACCAAAAAATGTAAGTTTGTTGCAGAAATGCTTTCTTTGGATTGGTTTTTTTTTTTCCAGTTTGGTAAAGTCTTTATATATAAATCTGAGTTTGCAGAGAAAAATTTAGCTTTGATACAAATGTCCATTTTCAGTATTTTTATGATGTGGTCTAATGCTGAAGTCAGCCACAAATTTTTTTCCTGACAAAAAGTTTAAATGGCAAAATTGGTTTCAAACGTATTCTAGAGGAGTTAAAATTATTTTCTTTAAAGAGTTTTAAAACTGCTTTCTGTCTTTTGCTAAAAGCTTTCCAATAGGAAAGCACCCACCCGTTTATCTTAAAACTTGGAGATCTGGAGCGTACAAAATCTTTTTGTAGCTTTGGTATCTTCTATAGGGAGTTTGAGATAAAAAAAAAAGAAAAGGTAAAATAACACTTTGGAAGAAGAGGCAATTCAGTGTTTAGAAAATACATTTAATGGCTCAAATTTTGGCAAGGACCAATATTCAGACCTTGGAAATGTGTAAGTCTCCTCTGTCGACTTTTTTCTGTCCTTTAAATATGCAGCAGTATTTAACTGACAGTATCCCACCATGGCCTGGTTTTTCCAGGCAAAAAGAGAACGACTCTGGGTAGAGATCCCCTTTGTCCAGAGGACCTGAGAAGAGCAGGAGGAGGAGGAGGAGGAGAACAAGGGGAGAGGGGGACGATGAAGTTGGCCTCCCTGCTCCTTGCCATCTCAGCTCATTTGAAGCTTTAAGCAATTTGAATAATGGCTCTGAAGGGAGGAGTAAAAGGTGGCAAAGGAAAGCTACTTGAAACAAATAAGATTTTTCTTCATTTTGGTTTTCCTTCACATACGAAAAGGCAGACTGGGACTTAGGGTGAGTAGTGTGACTCACTGGAACAGAAAAAAACCTCACCAAGCCGCAGAGTGGTTGCTCATGCAATGGCTGCATTGCTGCCCTCCTCCATCTCTTCCCTGTTTTTCCTTCCAAGCCCACGTGGCAGAAATCGTGCCAATCTATTCTTAAACTGTTCCTGGTTTCTTTTTGGTACCGGCTGCCAGGGTGGTAGTGTCACATGAGCAAAAGCTCCTTCAGTAGCTGTGCCAGCCATGTCCAGCCAGGTCACCCCAAAGTCTGAACAAACCCAGCACGCGTCAGATGCAAAATGTGGGAACAGCCTCAGCCATGAGCTCTCTCTGCTCTTCCCAGAGTGGGTGACTGCATTTGTCCCTGGGTGGAAAAGGGGGCGGGGGGGGAAGGAAAAAGGAAGAAGAAGGATCAAAGTGTTAATTGTAGAGCATCTTGAGGTGCCAGGTGGAAATGAAAGCAGAGTGATCAGTGAAATAACTGATGGGGATGTAAGTGAAGTGCATTTTCCAGCAGCTCATTAAAATAATGAGGAACCCACAAAGAACATGGGAGAAGCAAACAAGCTTTGTTGCTTTGTCATTATTTTTAGGAGCAATGTCATACCACTGAGGACTGGGTTATTAAGAGATAATTGCCTGGCTTTACTCTTGCTTTTCTCTCTCTCTCTTTTCTTTTTTTCTTTTTTTCTTTTTCCCCTGAATGGTTTTATGGGATGTGGACTTAGTAATGTTGTGGCAAAGTGTCATTTCCCCTTTTATTGGAATGACTCAGGTCTGTGCGTTGTGGTGGAGGTCAGGAGCACGTTTATGAAGTTTGCACTGTGGTTAATGAGTAGGAGCATGCAAGTTTCCTTCTCCCTTGGTGTCTTCACTTCTTCGGGGGCATAGAACAAACTGTCCATAAATTTTCCTTGGCCACGTTGTTCTGATATGAGCTTGATCCTGAAATGTCCAGTGCATCATCCTTGGAATCCTCTCAGACTCCCTAACCCTGTGTACTTCTCTGCTCACTCTCTGCAGAGGCTGCACATGTATTTACACAAAGCTTATTGAGATTTTGGACTACAGTGGGGTCTGGGCTACCAATTGCTTTTCCTTCTTTGCTCAGGTGTATTGGGTGCCCTTTGGTAAATGCTTTTCTGTATTGAAGGCTCTTGGTCCCAGGTCCCTGGACAGCCTCAGGGGTAAGGATCTTCCTCCTGTTTGTTGCATCCTGGCTGTTCAGGCCCAGTGCAGAGTCAGCAGTTGGTCAAATGCAGATCCAGGATAGGGCAAGTGGAAAGGAGAAGTACTTTTATGACTGATGGTAATGCAATAAAACCAATAAAGTTGCTTTTTCTGACTAATTTACTGTTTCAATAAAACATCCATATTTTTATATAAGTTGCTATTTTTTTTTTTTTTTTAAATTTATTTTTTATTATCTTAAGGCCAGCTTTTGACTTGATTTTATGGCCCTGATTTTGCAGTCTGACTTCCTGGGTGTGCAGAGAGACATTTAGCTGTCATCAAAGAGCTCCCAATTTGCTCATGAGTTTGCACTTGCTGATCTAATGCAAGTCTCAGGGACTGTGTGTGCAAGGAACTAGAGTCATGATCAGGTGGCCAGCTCATCCCCAAGTCTATCAGACCCTTTCTGAGCTTTCTGAGCAGTGGTGAGGGACTCCATGAGAACAGATAAAGCCATGCATGGCTGTGTTGATCTGCTAACAGACTCAGAAAGGGAAGAATTCAGAAGCCCAGTCAATTGGAGTGTGAGGAGGCTTGGAAAAGAACTAAAAATGCTTAAAGTTTGTGAAGATGAACAGGAGAAAATATCTGCAGAATGACCACAGAGAAACAAGGCTTCCCACAAAATAAAAGACTCACTAGATAAGAAAGACTTTCATTTTTGGCTTGATGATTTCCAGGAGACTTTTGTGCAAGAAAGCTGAAGCAGGGAGTTTTATGCTCTTTATAAATGCTCTGACTTGGCCTGGACCCATCTAATTTATAGCTGAAAATGAAAAATGAATTTTTGTTGCATTTTAGTGCCCTGCCTCTTAAAAAAAAACAAACAAAAATCATCAGAGTACAGATAAACCAAAAGCTTCTGGAAATAAAATTGTTCAGAGTTGATTAGGGTTATGCTGGTGGAAAATCTATGATACAGTCATAAATTGTGTTAATGGCCATCAAAAGGGTATTAGTGAAGAGGGTTTGCTCTTTCTAATAAAATATACAAAGCAGAAAATTTTACAGTGAAAAGGAAGTAAGCACCTAGTTTAACTTGATAGCTACTTTTCTGTGTGGTAAAGAATTTATATCCATAACAAGGCATAGCAAGATATGTACTTTAAAGCCAGGAGTTAATCCTTAATTTCAGTCTGCTACATAGTCTGATGGAGTTGGCAAAAAAAAAAGCTGCTAGATGTTGTCCATCCAGGGCACGTGGGTAGAGGTGTTGACACAGAATGTTTCAAAGGGTGGTTGTGGTTGGATATCCAGCCTCATCGTAGCTTGGCTGTGTTGAGATAAACTTTGAGATAAACTGCTGGTGGAGCAGAGACAGTGTTTGCCCGCTGCAAGCCTACAGTTTTCCTCATCCTTTTATGACATATTTGATTTATAGAGGCACTTAGTGGCCAGATGTGAGGGTATAAGAGGCAGGCAGGGGGATGTTAGTGTAGTCTCTTCTTGATCTGTTTCTAATGAATGCTCAACGTTTGAGTCCCTTTTTATTAGATGTATACTGTGAATGTGGGTTAAATAAATCAGTAAATGGTCAGCAGAGATGTTCTGAGGAAGCCTAAAAAACAAAAAAGCAACCCATGTTCAATTCATGTTAATGTGGGATGAAACCATCAAAAGGAAGGAAATTAAAATGGAAAGCAATCTTAATTTGGGCAATTACATATGGGGGGGACCTGGAAACACAATATGTCTGACAATGACCTTAAAGGTGATAGGAAACAGCAGATGAAATCCAAGTTCTTAATACAGTGCCAAAAGCAGGGAACAAAATAGCCATTTTAAGACCTCCCATCGCTGAGCTTACTGTGGCAGCCTCTGTACACAACAAGCACTGGTGTCCTGGTGTTGCACAAAGATACCAAAAAGTCAGGTTTTAGAGAAACTCAGATCATGTTTTAAAAGCTCAAAGGACAGACTGTGGGGAAAGCTGAGAGGCAGGATTTATGGAGAGTGTCAGTGTCTCCAGAACAATCATTGTTACTGAAAAACACTGCATGACTTGCCAACAAAGGAAGAAAAAGAATCATTAAAGATGATTTTGGTGCAGTTTTAAGGGATGGAGCTCCTATGGATGTGGTGGTATAAAAGGATAAGGAGAAATCTTTGAGAGCAGGGATAAGCAGCAGCTGAATTTGCACAGGGAAACAGTGCCAAAAGCTCTGGCAGCACTCTGTGAGGATCAAGCTTGCATCAAGGGTCCAATTTGGGCACTGCTTCTCTGGTCATTCTGTACAATGGACCTGAAATGAGGTGTGAGTCTTTGGGGGAAATCCAGATTATTTCCATATTTGGGTGTGAGTTACAACTCTAGGATCATCTCTGTTTTTGAAAACAAGGAATTTTTTCACCAAACGACTATGGGGATGCAGTGTTGGCAGATGGGCACCAGAGTAGGAACACCAGCATGGGAAGAAAACCCAACGTATGGATTATGTGCAATATTCTCTGTCTGCTAAGTTTATGGTAGGTGGTCCAGGTTTCTTCACTCCCTCGGGCATAGTCAAGTCTCCCAGAAAAAATAAAAATTGTTTGAGCCTTTAATAACTGAGCCACCCTTGGTGGTACATGAGGGAGAACATGCATTTTAAATTACTGGGGAAGAGAGGGGGGGGGAAGTGGTACACAATCTTATCCCAGTTTGCAAACCCACCAAAGATTCTCAGAGCCTTGAAAAGCCTCCAGCACCACGAGGTTTCCCTGTCCCAACTTTGTCTCATTATTTTCCTTTCCCTGCACCTCTGTGTGTCTGGAGCCCAGCTGAGAATGGAATGAGCAGTGCTGAAGGACTGTGAGAAAGACGATTTGTGTGGTAAACCCAGCACAGCCAGAAGCAGGAAGTACCAGATTTATCATGGGAAATCCTCTTGTTGTTAGCTTAAGCCTGGAGAAGTAGGCTGGAAGCATCTATCTTGATACTGTGTGTAGGCCCCGGTTTGAAAGGGATGCTCAGTGTTTGCCTGACTTGAGATGTATGAAGTTAATTAGCACCCTGTTAAATCAGGGCTCTGTCACTGTGTCAGGCAATCCCCATTGACTGAGCTGCTTCAGAATTTACTGTGTCTCCTGGGGCAGTGTAATAAGGCTACAGAGGGAGTTTAATTTGCCAAGGTGGGGCCAGACTCCCCATGTTCTCCTTTGGAAATGCCTGTTCTGATCCTATGTCATGGATGTGGCTTTGGTGCTGCAGGCCATTTCTTGAGGAGCAGATCCTCTGCCTGCCATCACTGTGACACCTCTGCAGGCAGCCACACCTTCCCCAAGGCTGGTCCTTGCTTTTTCCATTACATCCAGACTTAGGAGCCAGTTTTCTTGCTGTTCATGTGCAGATGAATAGTCCAGCATCAGTAGTGCCTTCAGGCACAGAACCAGGCTATGGGTGATACCTGTGTGTATCTGTTTTCTCTGCTGTTGTGGAGACAGAGAAGCCCAGCCTTCCAACTCCATCTTCTCTTCTGGATGCCCTTGGCCCTAGGGATGAACTTGAAGCCCTTAGAAACTTTCTGTATGTGCAGCCCCTGCCAACAGGGAGACACACAGCTTCACTACACACTGTGGAGAGTGGCCATTGTCTGTTTTCCCTTTATTCTGCTGGCTCCCTTTGATGGTTATTAATTAGGGAGAGATGGTTCGAGGTGCTTTCTCTATGCTACTCAGGTTTTATGCACCTCTCATACCTCTGCAGCATCTCCCCCATCTGCCTTTGTACTTCAGGGTACTTGCCTTTCTCTGGAGGAGCCCCCATCACTGCTGCACTGGTCTGAGTTGTATGCAAATTAGCACTAATCAGGAGGAATAAGCCAACCAACAGCTAGGACATAGCAGGGCATCATGAATGATTTATAATTATTTTCTCCTGAAACCACTTGACATTTGCCATTACTTGAAGTCTGTTTGCTGTGCTTGAATCAGGCAGAAACATATCTCCCGTTGAACATAATGAGGGTCATTCCAGCAAGCAAAACTGTATGTCCTGTTGATGGCTACAGTATAATTTTATTGATTTAAAGTGTTTTAAGTAAAGGCATGATTTCAAGCCTGGAGATAAAGGTGGCTCGTTTGTGTAATTGCACAGTAATCTTGTTCAGTGCCCCAAATAACACTGATGTCTCCTAATTTATGGACAGTGTGTACATCAAGTGATTAGGGGTCGGGGATGATGAGGCTGCAGTATGGAGGGCATGAATGAGTGGGAGGAGATGACAGAGTCCCTGTCAGAGGCACTTCATGGGGGCAGCCAGCTCTGCTTTGCACTTACCTGATGTTCTGCTTGTGTCCCCTACTCAGCACAGGGGAGCAGAGGTTAAAAGCAAGGACTGTAAGGTAGGCAGCTTGGATGTGTGTCTCTGGGGAGGTTCAATAACAAATTTGGGAGCTTCTAGGACTTGAGTTTTTGAGTCAGACTTATCTCCAGGCCCTTCTGTTTATAAAATAGCAACCTGTTTTCATTGTGGATGCTGAGCATCATCTTTGTTGTAGCTGCCCTTCATGCCAAAATAAAACCAAAGGTGGTTGCAAACATTAAAGTCATGCTGAAGTTTCTTAACCTTTGATGATCATCTGTTCAATTGAAGAACTTTTGAAGCAATGCTTCTCAAAGCATTCACCTGTCTGAAGCCTCAGGGCAAGAACGTATTCTATGTTTTGGGAGCCAGGAAACTCATTGCACTGACTGTAGGGCTCTCATGACCAGGAGATCCTAGCTCCAGGAGAATACAACAGGGGAGAAATATTAAATTTTTGTTAGGCCAAGAAGTTTTTCAACCACATGAGCTGAGCATAAGGGAAACCAGTCCAGCAGGCTGAGGAAGTGGAGCAGAAGCAAGTTTGCTGGCAAAAAAAAAAAAAAAAAAAAAAAAAAAGTGAAGTGATAGATTACAGCAGAATGCTTGCAAATCTTCCAACTTATTTTAGCAAGTTAATATGTGCCTAGTGCATCCCAGTGGGATGCCAGTGGCTTCCATGGAATTTTACTGGAAATGAACTAGGTACATCTGGTCAGAGGGAAGCCTCAGGCTGCTGGCAAACTTTTGCTCCCTCTCTGATTATTTTATTTAGATACATGAATGTATGTATGTATATATACAGCAATTAAAGGCTAAGACTGTTGTATTGACTTTCGTTTTCAAAAGGCTTTGGATGAAAACAGGAGCTTTGTTGCCTTGCAACTGAGCTTGGGAAGCCTAGCTAAGATCAACCTTCTCTAATGTGAGTGTGAAGCTGGTTTGAGATAATACTCAGGGACAGATTAGGGTAATTTCACTGTCAAACTTCCATACTACACACTGGAGGATCTTGAGGGCTCTATCCTGGACTCATTGCTCTACAATTTTCTTTTCTTACCACCTGCAGTGATGGAAAGAGAACATTTCTATTAATGCTGGATGTGTCCCTGATGAGCCTCAGCAGAGGCCAGGTTTAAGACACAAGTGAGCTTGGCATAGCATGATCAGAATGAGGAGGCATTTTGGTTAAAACAAGGGAAAGGGTTGCTAGGAATAATCAACCACTTGTATGTAAGAGACCTAGACAGTAGTTCTGCAGAAAAAACTTCTGGAGTTCAGAATCATGCACAAACTTAAGTGCAAGAGTGCAAGTCAGCTAAGGTGTGCTGATGCAAAACAAGAAGTAAAATGTTATTAGTCTGGTGGGATATGTGTTACATCATGAAGAGATCCTTCAGTTGGCTCACGTGTAGTCAAAGCCTTTAAAGAGGGCCCAGAATAACATCACTGGTAGAAGGTTGAGACCAAAGGACTTTTGTAGAAGGGTTGAAGGAAATGTGTTATTCAGTATTATAGAGAGACAGATTTAAAAAAAAAAGAAAAAAAAAAAAAGTGAGACATGATAGAAGCAACCTTAACTTATAAATGTTAAGGTTGCTGTAGTGGTACGAAAATCTGTTGCCCACATCCATACATCCATTAAGGTTCAAACAGAGGGTCACTGAGACACAACTGGGGAAGCTGGTTGAGCAGTTCATCATGTTTTGATTGGTAGTGTTACCTGTTCAGAAGGGAGCCTCTTGGCTTCAAAGGTAAGAGGCTTCAAGGTATCTGTTTCTAAAGGTCTCCTTGCTACCTGCCATGCCATGGGTAAGAAAGCAAGGATCCTCTCTCTGTTAAGGGATTGGGATGGTTTTTTTGCCAGACTTCTAATCCTCAGTTTTCAGTCTGGAAGAGTAGCTATAGCAGAACTGCTGCACTCCTGATGTGTACTCGTTTACTTGGTGACTTTCTAGACCATGTCAGAGTTTGCTGAATGGTGAAGTCTGGTGCACTATTGCTGACTCAGCACCTTATTGCAGAACATCTGCTTGGCACCAAGCATGGGCAGAACATGCTTCCATTTGCCTGGAAATGACTGCAAAGACAAACATTTGAGATGGTAGTTGTTTGCATGCACTACTCATGTGAAAGAAGGATTACATACTTCAATGGGATTTGCCCTGCCATGGGATCACAGCCCAAGTTTACTGGCTGGTCCAGGCCACAGGGCCATAATCCTCTCCTGATGATAACATCCTTGCTGTGAATGCCCAGAACCATTGTGGACTTCTCCCTCTCATTTTCTGTGACACAGTAATAAGGCAGTAAGAGCAGTCCTCTCTTAGGAATTTGATTTTATGAAGTTTTGGGTTTGGAAGATTTTTGGGTTCTGACTAGTCAGAAATAGAAAGAGAAGACTTTAGAGTGGCATGCAGGGCATGTGAAAAGGTCCACCAATAACTCTCCACTTGGATGTGTGCCTCAAGGGCAAGGATGGCTGTGGTAAAAACACAATTGAATACGAGGGCTTAATTGCTTCTGAAATGACCATGATCTTTTTATTACCATGGCAGAACGTGCTTTGGACTCCACCATGGTGAGTGTTTAGATTGAGGCAGACCACAGGAGGAAGAGAGCATGACCCTGCTACTTAGTTCCCCACGCTCCTGTCTAAAAACAGATAGCCAAAAAAAGAAAAGAAATTTTCCACGTATTCCAGTCCTCAGAGCTGTGTGAGCTGCATCCAGCTGTAGGCTGCGGTGTTTGAGGTCTTGTGCTATTAGTTTTGTGAAGCAGGGGATTTGCATTTCAAACCCAGTCATCCATGCAGCCTGGAGGCTTTGTGCTGGTCAGTCTCTGTCCTCAGAGAATTTTCATGGCCATGCTTTCAAAAAGAGGGAGCTCTTCATTTCGGGCAGAAGTGAAGTCTTCACAAGAATAACTGCAGTTGGAGGTTTGTCTCTCTGGAGTTCATTTAGTCCACCTCCTGCTCAGAGCAGCTTGTTTAGGACATTGGGTGTTGAGTATCTCAGGGATGTAGTCTTTCTGGTCAACCTGTTTCAGAGCTTGAACACCCATAACGTAAAAAAAGGTTCTCATTTCTCTTAGCATTTAATTGAAGAGGGTGAAATGTGGGCTCAGGTTTTGGCTTGTGTATCTCTATGTTTTGTCCAGATTGCATCCCTTAGTCTCTTTCTGTGGAGGACAAATTAAAAGTGACAGTGTCAGACTTCCACGTCTGATATTAATTCCTGAAATCTGACTCCCTGGGACCTGGGTTTTGACTTATCCCTTGTATTTCAAATAGCTTGCCTTCTTTATTCTCCAGCTGCTTCAATTGGGCAAGTTTCACAGCCAGCTCCTTTGCAGCAGAGAATTGTTTCCATTTCATCCCACCTGAAGAGTGTGCCAGTTGTTCTCTGAGATTTGAACAAATCTTTATGTGGTAAAGAGTGTTTGCAGACCCTACCCAAGCCTTTTGTATTGCCTAGAAGGAGTTTTCTCCTTCACTCCCTCCCTTTTTCTCTGTCACACTGTACGGAATTTAGTGCAACTTGTGGAAAGAGAATGGTGAGCTGGCTACAGAGGGTTGCACTTGTGAAGTATCTCCATTTCTATCCTCATGTTTGTTCCAGCTAGACTATTTTCACAGCTGCTTAAGGGGAGGAGGGAAAAGGGACACTAACAAATCTTGTGAGAGACCTCTCCAGTGCTTCAGTTTCTCATTTCCAAACATCCTTGAAAAAGAAATCACATCCACTTACTTACACAAATGCCCCAAATAGATTTTTCTGTAAACTGAGGGAGAAAAAAAATATTCAGTCTCTAGCTGGAATTTAATTCAACAAAGGGCTGAATCCTCCCAGCACTGGAGCTGTTCCACATTTGCATCCGTTGAGGATGTGACCCCCAGCCCTCAGCCCTAACTGAACTTTCTCAGTAGTTTTATGCAGCAATAGGACACACATACTCAAAAATAAATGTAGATTTCAATGGGCAGTATTTACAAGCCTGTATTGTTCCCATAGTTTCACTACAACTATAGTTCTAACCGTAATGATAAAAGCTATAATATTGCTAAGATATAGGACTTTTTTTTTCCCCTTTTCTAGTCTTGGGTGGTCCAGAATGTGCAGTAATTCATGTTCTCAGCTGGGTTTCCACCACATTTCTGATTGACCTGATTACTTTCCCAATGACAAAATCCAAAATTGAAACCACATCAGAACTCACTGGAGTTGGTTCTGTTTTTGATGTTCTTGGAGCTTCTCTGGTGGCTCAGCAGGATAAATGTCTTCATGAGCCTTTTTTTTTTCCTGTTTTTTTTTTTTTTTTTTTTTTTTTTTTTTTTTTCCTTCTCATGGTGGGCTTATATTTGGGACATTAATAGCAGGCTTCGGACTTTTACCTCCACAGCCTGAACTGGTTAGGGAAGTCCTGGAGGCAGGGCAGCACAGGAGGAGAGAACTCTATAGAGATGTTATATTTCAGGGACTACTTCTGGACGTTAGTATATATGGCTTGAGGGGCCTGTGCAGAGGAAAGGGTGTTTTCTGCAGGGAAAAAAAAGGATCTCTCAAAACAGTTCATGTTGATTCATGGACCTAACCTTCTCCCAGTCTTCTGGAATGATGGGTGTATATTAAGGGAGTCAAGAAATTTTTACTCACCTTTTCTACTAAGGGAGAGACTGAGAAAAGCTGAAGTGATTTTATTATAAGGAAAAGGGCTCATGATGGCATTGAGAAGGCTCTTCTGAAAGCTATGATGGCTCACTGCATATCCTGAATCTGAAAGTAACTGACTGGGGAAGTTTGTCTATTTTCTTTTCCTTCCTGTCCCAGTTTCTCAGTCACCCCTTGACAAATCAAAGGAGCAAAGAGTAACGGGCTCTTCTCTCACACTGTGACTGGGTCCAGTCCTCTCTCTCTCCCACCTTGACTTAAAGTCATTAGGGCAGTGTGTGATGTGGGGTTGGAGATAGTCCAACTCACACTGAGGACTTCCTCACGCCCTTGCACCCACATCTTTGAACAGTTAATCTCCCCACTGGCGTGACTCAGGTAGGGTTGTACCTAGGGGAACACGTTCTCTATTAGGTAGTGTTAATGGCAGTGGCACCTTCTCCTATTACCCCTGACCCCTAAAAGAGTTTGGAGGTGGGAGAGCAGAGCCGCATGCACTGTAATTCCATGCAGTCGTAGACAACAGGGATCCAGAGAGGACTTCTAGTTTGTGCTCAGCTCAGTAGCTCCTCCTAGCAGAAAAGGCTTCACTCTTAGAGGTGTATTGTTTTCAGTGTCCTTTTAAGAAGGTGGAAAAAGTGTTTTGCAAAACAATAGGAAGTGGGGAGTGTGGTGAAAACACACTCCAGCTGAGTTTTGGCACCAGCAACAGAAAGCTTAAAGAATCTTGTCCAACACTTCATGGCTTTCAAAATGAACATTGCGATGCTGTAAGTCGAATAATATTGTCCAACCCTTTTCATCCTGTTTGTAATTCCGCTAGGGACATTACTACAGTAACCAGCTGCTCTGGGATTCTCTAATGAAAACTTTGTTTCTGAATAGAATAATTAAAGCTTCATATTCAATTGTCAAGCAGCTCCGTCTTTGCTCGGTGCATGGATGTGATTAGCCGCAGAAAACCCTTCTGCATCTTAAACACACAATTGCATCTAGTATAAAAATGATTAATTAGGCGACGTGCTGTTTGGGAAGTTTACAAGCAGATCAATGAGTAATGTTTAAGTGAAAATTTTATAGAGACGTTACGGGCACTGCAGGTTGTGTGAAAGGCTTGTTGATGGCTTACGAGTGCGTGTGTTCATGTCCCATAAAGAAATTCTACATCATGAAGACAGGTTGAGCAGGGTTATACACGGGAAGGCAAAGCCTGAGGTTATGGGGGTTTTCCTTGTATTAATATTTTTGACAGGAAATAATTTCTTTTCCTCTTCTCAAAGCAAATTTCAATGGATAGTTTCTACTTTGAGCAGTATTTCCCAAATTTGTTTTTAAAAAAATGTTTCTTCTTCTCTTGTTTCTCTTCACTTCTGTTCAGAATGGGGAACAAAAGGGGAATACTGTGTATGTCTGAGAAAATTACTACTAAAATGGAAACAAAATCCATTTTCAGTAATTGAGGTATTAAGACAGACCCCCAGTTGCTTCAAATGAAGTGACCACTGCCTTTAATTTTCATGATGGTTTATTGGATGTGCAGAGGAACAGGTAGTTGTATTTTGGTGTTCTTACATTAATTTTGTTATGTAATCTCCAGCCTGTCTTAGAATGTATACGTCCTTGTCCGGTGCCCACAGTCCTTGTGGCTTAATGACTTCTGACACCAGAGGGGACTCAGGGCCTTTAAATGAATCTTACAGGGTAATTATTGTATTTCTTTCTATAGCTGTTTCAGATAATTTGTTTTTAGTGCTTTAGAGCAGTCCATTGTAGCACTGGAGTGTCACAGTGAAGCAGTTCCTGAGATGTCTTTGTCATCCTTCATTTCTAGTTCCCATCAGAGGATCACAGTTGTCTTCTGCCCTGTGCAGTGGGAGCCACTCCTTCAGCTCTGGTCCCAGAGATTGTTGCTTTGGGTACCAGGTTTCCCAAACAATTTTTTTTGGAAAGAAAGCTCAGAAAGGACCTAGTATGGAGGCAAAAATTAATTTTCAGAGAAAGATTAATTCTGTCTTGTGGTTTGTGGCCTACAGATGGCCCTAGGTGGAGGCTTTTGATTTGTACCCGAGTCATCTTTACGTAGACAGTCATAGGCTTTCTCCAACTTTACTTCTAATACATCTTTCTCCCTGTTTGCAGCCTTTGGGATGAAGACAAATAAACAAATGCGAGCAGGCACATTTCTATCCTGTACCGTATGTTGCCAAAAATAGTAGTCAGATGGAAAAGATTTTTCCAGAAGTCTTCTGCTGCATAATCTGTTTCAAATAAAGATAATAAAATAAACAACTGTTTATAAAGAGAATGTGAACGAGCAGGGCTCCCCTGCTGCCTGTTGCAAGGGCTCTCTGTGCAGGCGTTGTCTGCGAGAATTCCTGATCTGGCATACAAAGTTCTGGTTTTTATCTCCAAGCCCCCCACTCTGAAACACTAGGGACAGATTTCAGGAAACCTATATTAAATATAGCACCCCAGGAAACTCTCAAACTCTGGTGTGAACAGAGAAGTTTTGAGCTCCAAACCCCTCGGTCCTCATCTCCATTAGCAGCAGGCAAGGTACATGAGTGGTCCCTGTGTGTCTCTTTGGCTCAGTGGTAGGAAATCTGTTGTATCAACTAGGAGACTTATCAGCTAGCACTGCTAAAGAACATTACAGAGTCAAATGTGGTCTGTGTAAATACTGATCCAGCCAGAGAGGTGTCACTTTGATAGAGCTGCTGCTTATTTCCCCTTTACCAAGAATATTCACAGTCTCCTGGAGATGTGAGTATGGCCATTTTCCAGAGCCCTTTATTTCCAGCATTGCTGTAGAAGTCTTTGAGAATCAGCTCTATTTGGAGATTTCCAACTCATCTTGCATTGAGAGTGGTGGCCAAAAGTCCTTCCAGAGCGGCCTTTCACACCACAATATGTTAAAGAAAATCTGCCTCTGATCCTGGCCAGATAGCTTGAAATGCAGAAGAGCAACAAATGAACAAGAGCCAGGAAATGTGGGAAAGGAAAAAGTGACCAAAACTGGGGGTTGGTTTTTCTTTCTTTGGTTATTTTTTTTTTTTTTTTAAATTATTTTTTTTTTCTGGTAAGATTTGATTCAAATTTTGGCCTTTGCTTTGGGCTGATTCTCCTATTAAAAGGAAAAAAAGCTAAAACCCAAATGTAAATAGACAGAGAAATAGATTTCCCGTCACAGGAAAAGAGGAGAGGACCTACATGGCAAGCACAGAGGAGAAGACTGCCAGAGGTGGAAATTTTCTGGGATCTGCAAGCTGGGTTCAGCTGGTTACGAGTAAGAGGGGGCTAGATGTGAATATTGGATCCCTCTCTAATTTGATTCTTATGGCAGTGATTATATTTATATACAGCCTGCAGACTCCAACCAAGTGTGGTGTCCCCAGGGATGGCACAGCCACACGCAAAAGTGTTCCTACCCTAAACTGTCTGTAGTCTAAGCCAACAACAACTGAGAAGGGAAATGGAAGAAGAGAAAAAGGGGTGGTCACCACGAAAGTTTGGATGTGAGGTTTGGATTCAGGCTCCCCTCCCACTAGAGAATCTGCCTCAATCTCTGCAAATCTCATCCCTTTTTCACCTTTCCCTAGGCTCTGCTGCCTCTGTGCTGATCCTGCTGCCTGGCCTTCAGCCTCCAAGCTCTTGCTGAGTTTTGGGGTAGGCAGCCCTCGACAGCACCCTGCAATGTTGTGGGGTGGGGATGGTGAAGGAACAGAGGGACAGACAACTGTCTTTCCCACTGGAAACCCACAACCTGGGCCCCTTGCCTGGATGCGGGCCTGAAAATGTGAATCTCTTTATAAACTTGGGTTATCCAGTTTATAGTACAATTCCCTGGCAACATGTGCTTCAATGGGCTTTTTTTTTTTTTTTGTCCCCCTCTGTTTATCACAACCTTTTCACTATTAATTGTATAGCTCAGTTTTATTGTTTAAGTTTACATGTTGTGGGCAGCATGAGGTTGGATGAAGTGTATAGAATGGGCTAGTGAAAGTGCAGAGTAATTAAAAAATTACTGTCTGAACCCACTGATCTGCTCAGACCAATATTTTCAGCTTATGCATATTACTGGTGTTCTTTAAACTGTTAATTTTGGGATTAAGATAGGATTTTCTCTCTCCTCCCTCCCAGCCCTCTCACCAGCATGCACTGGGTGCTCCTAAGCATTTTATTTATCTGCAGAGTGGCTCTGCAAGCTGGATCAGACCTTTCCCATTCACTGTCATTGCAGATAAGGTTTCCTTTTAGGAATAAGGAGGGGAGGCAGGCTCAGCTTTTCCTTTCTCATCCAGCCATTCTGGGCTTCATCTAATTTTTGACTGTTTTATTTAAACTTTCATAAGTCTGGGGCCTAAGCTGGACTTAAGAGTGTACCAGGAAAGCGTTAAAAACCCGTGTCTTGAGCAAAGCTGAGAAGAATAGGTTGATGCCAGGGCAATGTGTGTTTGATAAACGTGTGGATTTAAAGGCAGATAGGGGCAAGGAGGCACTTTGCCTGCATATAGCTGTATTATTTATGGATGTCCTTGCCTTGCAGTGAGAACCAGGTTCTGTTTAGCTCTCTCTTTGGGTGGTCCGTGAGAGATTCTGAGTAGCCTTCAGTAGCCTTCAGGCATAATTGCCAGGCATGCTCTTGTATCTGAGATAGCTTAATAAAGCATTACATATCTTACTGCTTCTATATTTTATTACCTAACCCAGTGCATGCGGTCAGCGGGTAATTAAATTCAGCTGTGTTTTTACTCTCTGTTTTAAGGTCGAAGTATGAATTTCTCCACGAATTCTTTGAAACGGACTAATACGATGCATGCATGATAAAGGCAAGGCTAATCAGAGCCAGACTGTTAGTGCAATATAAGGTTGCCCCAGGTGTAATTTATTTTCATATTATTGGTGGTTTTACTGTCGAACATATTAGAAGACGAAGAAGAAATAATAATTCTTTTCCGTGTATGGCCAGAAAGCTACAGCCTGGGTTGAGAAGCTGGGTTTTCTTTTAATTTCTATTTTATACCAGTTTCAGCTCAGCCGCTCGTGCTCCATGCTGGAGTCGATTTCAATTAACCTATTCCTTCATTAACTCACTCTCTAAGTGCATGAGGATATTGCTAGATTGCTCCGTGCCATTATGAAAAGGATTGTGGTGCAGCCTTTTATTAAAAGCAACATCTGCAGTAAAAAGCACGCTGGAAAGAGCTTAAACAAATCTTTTTCTTGGATTTGACCAGCTGGGGCTGGAGTGGACGTGTGGGCTACAGGAGATGGAGCATTTTCACTGGGGTTGGCAGCTGTGGGATGGAGGAAAGGGGCAGGGGACCCCTGTCATCTGTCTCCACACCAGCGAGTCCAGGCAAGGCCATCTGTGTTTGGGGCTCTCTGTGGCTGTCATGTTAGGAGTGAAGGCTGGGTGGGTGAAGTGGAGAGGTAACAAAATCACAAACACAGGACTCAACCCTGTGCTGCTGTCAGAGGGAATCACTGCAGGAGGGAAAGCGAGTCTTTGTGCAGTTATCTGGGAATATCCAGAGTCAGAATGAAGCTGCTTTGTTTCTCTCTCCAGTCAAACCTACTTTACAAATGTTATTCCCTCTCCCTTCAAAACTGGCCTTGCTTATCTCTTTAGACCACCGTGAGTGCAATTTTGCTGTTGCTGCAGCACACCAGTTGTCAGTGCCAGAAAGATGTTTGAGCTGGAAAACCAATGAGACCTAAAGTCCTAGAGGCTGGTGCCCCAGGGTCAGCACCCAAGGGGCATCTCTGGTGCCTGTTGAGGGCTGAGCCTTAACCTCAAAGGGGCCCTCTCTTTCCTCCAAGAAGACTTTTAGAAAACTTCCAGGAACTCAAGGTGTGATTAATCTCTGAACTGAGTTGATTACAAGAAAAACATGTTTGTGGAGCTAGTCAGCACCGACTTGTTTGTTGGGGAGAAATATGCACCTTCAGAATGCAACTCATCTGACCCTTTAAAACATTCCCAATAATATCTGTTCATGTTATCTGATTTAAAACAGTTAAGAAGATGTCAGGTTAGACCTGGTGAACCTTTATGAACTCCATCCCTAGGTAAAGATGTATTTGAGAGCAGCCACTACACCAAAAGCCATTGGAAATGGCCCCATGCATGCCTGTATGGCCACACAGACCTCATGAAAGAACATCCGAAAAACCTTAGATTTTCAACAGGGAGGACTCAAGTCACCCACGACCAGACGTGGCACAGCTGTCACAAATTTGCCAGATGACGTGCTGCAACTTACAGCAATGTTGCTCTCTGTCCCACCTGCCCAATGGCCCAAGGCATTAGATTAACCCCTCCTCTGCAGAAGTCCTGTTCCAGGGCAGAGGGAACCATCCTGCAGGTAAATGGTGTCACACACACCACTTCCAGGGCATTTATTTTCCCATTGTCCTTTCAGAGAGGTGGCATTCCCCCCTGGGCAGGGACAGGAGACTGGGCAAAGGGTGGGCACATGAAGCTGTTTGGTGACTTCCCTTGGAATTGCCACAATCACCCGGGCAAAACCCTGTGGGCTGTAATCCAGCATTGCCCAGATGAGGTCCAGCAGCAGCAGAGGTCCTAGCTTAGTACATATTAACTCATCTTGCTCTTTGCCCCCTGTTTCTGCTTCCCCAGCTATGAAAGAGTGAAAAAAAGTGTCCCCTCTCTCATGATTGAATTTTCCTCTGAATTAATATCTGCAGAATACTCTAAGCTTCCCAGCTGATGCTGCTGCAAACCACACAGCTCGCCTCTGCTCTCACCAAGTGGAAAGAGCCACGCTGGGCTTGGGATTTAGTCCCGTAGAAGTGAGATTAGTTTGCTGTTTTAGGAATGATAGGGTGGTCTGTCTGCTAAATTACAGTACTCCCTGGGCTAGGCCAACGCTTTCCCTGCCTGTTAGGGGTCAGGAGATGGCCCTTTCTGGTTTCATGTTTTCCTACTGAACTCACGAACCTGTATTAAATGTTGAAACAACAAGAAGGATGGTGATGTTCTGCCAGTGAGAAAGGGCTTCCCAAAAGTCAGAGCTCTCCTTCCAATGAACTCAGTCTTTTTCTCCTCCTTTTCCTTGCTCTCCCCCAGTCCCATCCCTGTCTCCCCTGTAGAAAACCACCCCCTGAAAGATGGTGACCCCAAGTGCTGCCTGAGATCCAAGAAAACTTGATAGTGTGCAGATGCTGCTCTGTCTCTTGGCAATATTTACTTTTCAGTTGGGTCTTAAGCATGAGGCCAGGAGATGCTGGAGCATTTCTCAACGTGATGAAACCACCATCACCTCCTCCATCTGGAGGTGGAAAGCCCTTCCCTAACTTTTCTCACCCTCCTTGGCCTTGCTTAGGGAGTGGGTGGAGCTGGACCAGCACCCCTGTTCCCTGGCCCCTGACTCAGTCTGTGACCTGGGTGTGGAGGAGAAAAAAAAGCTGTTTCTCCTTTCCATCACCTTCCCAAACACAATCTGGCTCTATTCAGGCTTTGTGATATTGGGATTAACTTTGCTGTGTCCTCTTTAGTTTGCATGCAGCAGCCAGCACTGGAGGCATGGGAATTCCTTCCCCCTCTGCTGGAATCAGCAGAAGAGATGCCCTCTCCCGCCAAGGGGACTGAAGGGATGGATTCAGGGGATTGGGCAGCTGAAGGGCTGTCAAGGGTCCCTGTGCTTCCCAAGCATGGCTTTGGGGACACACTCAGCCTTTGCTGTGCAAAGGCACGCCCCGGGGCCCAGCAGCTCTTGGGGGATTTGAGGTTTTTTCCAAGCCCATCTCTGATGTTGAGATCTGACTGGAACACATGCGGCAAGCTAATCGCGTGCATCTGTGTCTTTTAAAAACGCGGTCGCCTGCTGATTGGGTTTAATTCTTTATCTTATTCCTGCTAATCCGTTTTCCAATCTGGTTCCCATTTGGAGACAAATTCCCCCAAACCCCAGCCGCTGGTGGGATGGATGTGAAGCAACGGGGGGTAAAGGTGGTGGTGGTGGGGGGGGGACAGAGAGTGGAGTGGTGCTTTCTGTGGGGCAGTTAGAGGCCAAGGAGAGGACGTGGTACCCTGTTAGATACTGGGTAACAAAACCCTACCCTGGCTTGTGCCACAAATGTGTAACAGCCTCATAACTGTCTCCACTTGGGATCCCACCTCCCGCGGGCTGCTATTGCCATATGAAAACGTGACAGCAGTGCACTGCCAAGCAGCCGAGGGAAAACGGCCTGAGGTTAGGATTCCCTTCAAACACACCACCCAGCTGGCCTGGTGGTCCAGCAATAGCATAGCAACCTGGGCTGCTCTGGATTTCATGGCTGGTGTTGGCTGGAAGGTGGCAGCATCCACAAGTTGGCTATAGGAGTGACCCAGTCCCCACAGCTCCGATGCCCCCTTTGCAGCAGGCAGGGCTTCCCAGCCAGCAAAAATGCCCTGGATCTGTAAACTCCCTGGATCTGTAAACTCCCCTCATTCCTCCTCTTGCTCTATGTCCTTGCCCAAGCCTCCAGTGTTTTCATGCTCAGAAGCTGTCAATAAGAGGGAAAACGTGCCCCTGAGCTCAGCATTGTCTGCAGCCTGTCTGCAAGGGCATTTTGCCCTCTGCCAAGGGAGAAAGGGGAGATCTGCAGTCCCAGGGAATTCCCCTCGCTGCCACTCGTGCAGCTTTTGTGAAATCACTAACTGTTGTGGCTCTGTTTCTTCCCCTGTTTCCTCTTGGCCAAACTCTGTGGCACCTCAAGTTTTCCACCAGTATCATTGCAGATTTTTTTGTCTAACCCACTTGTAAGTTGTCTTCCTTCTGGGCCATGGAGATGGAGCAGAACCCCCTGTGATGTGCATCTGCTCTTGGACGTTTCTGAGGCCTCCCAAGGGGCCTCCTTCCCAAGGGGAAAACTCTTGGGAAAAGTATGTGCTGCTAATGTGGCTGACTCAGCACCAGGTGAAATCCAAAGGAAGATCAGGGGTGTTTTAGCTTTAGTATGAGCTGACTGGGAGCCCCCAGTGCCTCTACATCCTTAGTTTGTCCTGCTACTTTGATTAAAACTCAGATCTTTCTTATTTTGGTTGGTTTTTTAACACAGGTGTGTAACCTTCAGGACTGTTTTCTAGTAAAGATCAACCGCAGCAAACCCTCTAGCAAAAGGCACAACCAATAAATAGTCTTTCTAATTTCTGGGTGATAAAAATCAGCAGCAAAAATTTAGACCCACTTCCAAAAATATTAATCAAATTGTGTAAACAAGGAATGGATGCCTGGTTTTATGACCATTTGGGACTTGTGTTACCCCAGGTGTCTGCGATAGCCCTGGTCCAGGGGGTGGGCTCTGTCCTCCCAGCTCCTTTTCCCTCTGAGATCCCCAGCCCTTCCCCTCTTCCCCAGCGACGCATGAGAGAAGCAGATCTTTTGCCTTGAACATACACCCCTCTGTAAAAATAACTTGCAGTTTGCTTAAGTTTGTTGCAAGATTCAAGAGTTACAGACAAGTACAGAAGGCAAATGAGAAACAGCTGATTTATTTTGCTATAATAAAGGTCCAGAACCTTTATTACAGGAGCCACATGGCTCCTGTATCCAGATTTATCACTGGTTGGCTCTGTGGCCTTGAAGAAACCATTTTACTTCCTTCTGTTCCTGCTTCTCCTTCTGCTCTTTGGCCCTGGAGCTTGTTAGTTCTCCAAGGTGAGTGAGCTCTACCTCATGCTTAGGCAGCAGGATCTCCTGTGGCCCCAAGCACAGGTTTGTGTGCTGATGTGACCCACGAGTGGGTACTGCACCTTGCATTACAGAGCTGGGATACTTGAGGGCTGTGTAATAATATTTTATTTTATATGTTATTTTTTTTACATAATATTCATTGGTGTATAAAATATAAGAATATTTTAAAAACTGCAGAAACCTGGGTAAAATGAAGGAAGGAAAGGAAATAAAAGATTTCTCAGCTCTCAAGGGAGTAAAAGAGAAACTGTCAAACTCCTATTTTTTTCTTGATCCTGCAACATTAGCTAATTGTAGTATTGAAGAACGAGGAGTTTGAAGGAGCTGTGCATTTTTAATCTGTTTCCAAGCCCATGTGTACACATGCATAAAACCCACAGTGCATTTTATAGGCCAGCACATGAGTGAAAGAACATGTGATGCAGCCGTCGAAAGAAGCCGTCACCCAGCCCAGGAAAAAAAATTATGTCTCTAACCATTTTTTATCATTTCCATCTCTATTGACTGACATATATTTTCTTCCTTCCCTGACCCAGAACACCAGGACTCTGAAACTACTGAAATGTTTGCACAATCTTGAAGCATTTATTTAAAACTTGCTTTTCCCTAAAGGGCTGGTACTACAGCCAGATTCAAAGTCAGATGAAAAAAAACAAACAAATACTATCTTTACAAGCCCTTCATATCGGTATGTACCAAAGGACCTATCAGCTTCCTTTTCCTTTTGGCATGCTGACAACAGCCCAGTGCCTCGGGCAGAGAGCTGGAGTACGTGTTTACAACCCTTTCAAATTCACAGGCCAAACAGGAAAAGAAGGAAAATGTCAAAAATTACAAATAAAACAGTTGATCTTCAAAAGCAACGAGGCCTGCAAATGAATAATTTTTAGGCATGCTGTATCAGGTTTCTTAAATATTTGTCACAGCTGTGAGTTGCATAGTGCAGTGTTTGTTAACCTTATAACTTGTCTTAAGTGCTCTCACGAATAAATTTATTTATACTGAAAAATCCAAGTGTCTTAATAACTAAAACGGTTTTCAGAGGAGTTTTTCTTCCTTTTTTTTTCCCCTAAGAGTGCTGTAGAGAATTCTTCCCCATGTGCTCAACATATTGTAGCTTTACTTTAGCACAGAGCAAGAAGTGATGATAGAGATAGTGAAACGATTTTTAAAAGAACGGGAAAGCAAGAGGTGGAAAAATGATGGGACTTGCCTATGTCTCAGGTTTTTGGCATGGCACTTACCTATGTCTCAGGTTTCTGGCATGGACCTGCCATTATGTGATGCACTTTGGGTTATGGCTGCATCACTACCTTGGATGTCTTGCTTTCTCTTAATCTTTCTGGTCTTTGAGGATATCTTGGCTGAGGTACAGAAGGGTTTTACAGTGGGAATGGTGTCAAGAATGTTTAGAGACTCTTTAACTGGGGTTGTCTGGTACTGGTTCATCTAGTTTCCCCTATAGTCAAGGGGGAGAGATTGCACCTCCCCAGGGACATCCTTATCCTGAGATAAATACTGAAGTACTGAATCATCTCTCCACTGGTTATTGTGGGATCCCAAATGACTAGTTTGGGTTAGACACCTCTGTTTTGTATGTGTGGAGTCAGTTGAGATGAATCCCACTTTCCCCGTTTTCTTGGGTAAAATGATGGAAAGCAGATGGGTCTGAGCCCTTGGGCTCAGTTGGGTACCACGCCTCTGAAGACAGCGTGTGAGAGTGATTTGGGATTTTCCTCAGGCTCCCTAAAGACTGTTTGCAGAGATGAATCTACAAGTTGGCAATCTGCTCTGAGCAAGGGAAAGCACTGATGCTTTCTGCATGGCCCAGGCAGGCAGATGTGATTTGAACAAGCTGCTTTTAGCTCCATGCATCTTTGTCATTTTGAAGGGAGAAAGAAACTGTTCCAGCCTGTACTGCTTATCAGATATGGTTTGGTAGACCAGCATAGTTTATTTTCCTAAGAAAATGCAGAAGAAGGCTAAGTGTCCAACTAGTACAAATCAGAATACTTTGCCTGGGGAAATAATGGAGCAGCCATCACTGGAGGTCTTCAAGACACATCAACAGTGATATAAGAATTTTTCCTATATTTTGGCAGCGGGGTGTATCCTAAAGTATCTTCCCATTTATAAGCTGTAGATCTGCAGATCTCAGTGTATCCTACAGATGACAATATCTGGTTCAGGTAAAGGATGTAATTCCAATGAGAGATCACGATGTCATTTGCTACCATGGTGCTGCTGCTCTGGCCCTGCCCAGCCACCAGTGTATCTGTGCTAACCAGTGTGGTATTGATTAAGAAATCCCTATTTTGATGCAGAGAGTAAAAAGAGATATATTTAAAACTGCTATTTTGGCAGTACTCACAAACTTTTTTGTTTTGTTGAGAAAAGCAATTCAACGTGAATAATGTATTCTATGTGTTTACAGGAAAAGCTTTAATCAAATACAAATTAGTTCTAGGCATGAGAAATAAATGTTTGATGAAAACCTATCTTAGTCATAGCACATAAATAGCTCTTCACAGTCAATATATAATCTTGCATCATTATGAAAGGAAGTGATCATTAAAAATATAATTTGGAGAGCAATATTTTACCTCCTAGTTGTCACAAGACCCCCCCTTCTGCACACAGTTCTGGACAGGGTTAATCCCCAAATGACTTGCACCATTGTAAATCAGGAGTAACAAACCCTGACTTCAAGCAAAGGCTCTTGGTGTAAATCACAGGAGGATCTAATCCCCTCGCCTAAGAAAAAAATGAAAATGTCTTAGGAAAATACAACTGCGTTGGCACTGCAGAGAGAGAGAAAAAAAAAAGCAAAATACTTTAGACTTCTAAAGCAATATTTCTTTTCAGTTTCACCTGTGCTTTTAGTCCTCTAAATCAGTAAGATGTTATAAAGGAAAATTATGTGTTCCAATCTCCTGATGAATTGTTTAGTGAGATTTTGCATTAGTAACCATGAGTATTTACACTTTCCAAAGATTAAAGGCAGTTTTCCAAAGCTGCGTCTGCTTATTAATTAGTGTCTGATGAAGACAGATTGCAGACAGAAATAGTGGTAAGAAAATGGAACTAACCTTTAAGACTAAATTAATCTCAGGTTTAATGGGTTTTAGTATGATTTACAGGTTTTGTGCATTTTCTGGTAAATTTCCAATAGAAATGAAAGTGGGTAAAAGCACAAAAAAAGAAGGCTGAGTAAACACGATGAGAGCAGATCCTTAAGAACTGCAGATCCACCAAAATTTGCTAGAATGAGCTTGGAAACCTTTGCTTTTGCACAATAGAGTGAGGGGGACCAGATCCTCAGCCCACCATCATCTGGAGAAGGTCTGTTGCACCCCGGGAATGTCTCAGCTGGTCCCAGTATGGACCAAGATCTCTCATGGCACCAAGGTGGGACACATGTAGAGCCTTAGAGATATCTTCCTGAGGGGAAGTTTCTTCCTGACCACTAACTCATTCTGAGCATGGTGCTACCTTATCCCTTTGAGATGTACCTGGAGCAACTGGGTAGGTCTCCTGGGGCTGGGAGAAAGTGAAAGCTGAGTAAAGAGCAGTGTCACCCCACTACTGTATCTGAAACGGAGGCCATGGATTTTTTTTCAGAGGTCTTCTAAGATGAGCACCTGTTTTATTTTCTGGTAATTAATTTTTGTATTGTGCCGGATATCATGTGATGTTAAAAGCCATGACAAAGCCTGAGGGAGAGATGGCCTGGGGGAAAACCTAGTCTTGTACAGCTAGTTAACATGTGTTCCCATAAATCTCCTAATCTGCTTGAATGTGCTTTGAACATAATCTGGGCCTAGTAAAATCCAGTTAATTATATATCCATTTTAATTGTAAACCAAGCTTCAGAGTGCTTGTATTGTTACGTAAGTGCTTATAATTCTCCTATTTCTATCATATTTCCCTGGCACCTCATTTGAATTTACATGTATCTGAGGTCATAACTGGAGTGAAGGTTCTGCTTTTGGTTAACTCTGGAGCACAGATCAGCTATCATGAGTTTAATGAAAACATTGTCATTTTAGTGGCATGCTAGAAAAAAAACAACAGGCTAGAAAAGCAATGCCACAACCAGTGACTGTTTCCTCCTGTCAGAGCATCACTGCTGTGTCACAATGTGCCACGGAGCAATCACCACTGCAGATAACCTTCTTTCCCTGCCCTAAACGCACATGATTTCCCGGGTACATACAACTCTGCTCTCATTTACACCCCATGAAGATCAGGCCCACCAGCGATGGGCAGCTGTGGTTTGCCTTGAGGTGCAAGAGTGTGGTGGTGCCATGAGGAGTTAGGTTAGAAATGTGCACCAGCTTGGGGCTACCCAGCCTTATAAACCCATTTACATTTACAATTTTTACAGTCTTCCACTTCCGTCAACATCAGGTATTTCTGATCTATGGTGAGATTGACTTAAGCTCCGTCTCTGGGGAGGGGGTAAAGTCAACTCCAAATGTGCCCACAGGTGATGACTGGAAGCCTCATTTTCAGTCCGTGTTCTCCCAGCCTCCAGCACCTCCAGCAATTGTGTAGACAGCATAAACTGCAAGTAGGGTTTCCGAATTGTGCTCATTTACAGCCCTGGAAGCACACCAGAAGGCAAACAACTCTGGTCTTTTCCTTCACCTTGATTGATTGATTTCATGTTGCTGCCAGAGGAAGAAAAAAAAAAAAAAAAAAGCCATATTTTCATTCATTAAAATTAAATCTTCTTTAAATTATTTTAGAGTTCTGAGATAACAAACACCAAGACAAAGATCACGGCTGAAGACTTTTATACCATCAAAATCATTCGTCATTGTCTTTGAGCTTCGTTGAAAAAAAATGATCAATGCCTCAAAACAAGACCCTTGGAGGTGTTTTTATAAGTCCACAAATGTGTCAAGCAGACTTATTAGATGTGAAGGGAATGATTATTTGTACAAAGTGAAATGAACATGTGCAATAATATTGTAAAATGTTTATTAGTCTAGAGTGTGCTGAATTTTCCTAAAATATATCAGGTTCTCAGTTTGCATTTAATGTAGTGTTAGGTATGACGCTATATCCTTCCTAGGTTATTTTCAGTTAGCACTCTGCTTTTTGCAGAGTAAATCATGGGTTTGTGTCCTTTGTAACAAGGGCATTATCAAACGTGAGGCAATGCTACCTGTCTAGAAATGCAGTGTGAAAGAAAACACACCCTGATCCTTGGCTCAAAGGGTGGTTGACTGGATTGTGTCAGTTGAGCAAAACAAGTGGGGTGCCAAAATTTGGGAACACCTGAGCACCTCTGCTCGCCAGCAGCTGCTGATGCGCCCTGTGCACCCCAATGTGAGCTTCTTTGCTGGTAATTTCTTTCACCTGTGGCATCAAAAGTTATGTTTCCAGTCCAAAGAATGCCCAGAGTGATGGTTTTGGGGTGAGCGGGGCTGGAAAGGGCTGTTAAGTCACACGCCTCTCCTCCAAGTGGCCTCCACTGTGTGTTGTGCTCTCCTGTCAGGACTTGCTCTGTTAGGATAGTAAGAGCAGAGAGGCAGCAATGGCTTTGTTCAACCTGTTCCTCTCTAACCTACAGCCCTTCTTTCTCCAGCATTGCAGAGAATAGAGAGCACCTGTGTGGACTGTGGAGATTTGGAATTAACCCGTGAGGACCTGGACTTAGAGGCTTGGTGATGATCTGGGGCACTTTGTGTGCCCTATCTGAGCTACAAGTCTAGTGGGGAGACTGAGCACAGGACCTCAGTGCTCTGTTGCACCTGTTCTCAGGGTTGGTGTTGTTTTTTTTTCCGGGTTTATCCTGCTTCCTCTTCAATCAGGACATTGCTGTGATGTGCATCCTGACTCTTTTAGGTGTTTAAGGACATGTGTTGGGGGGATGGCAAGTTAATTGATGTTAGATCTCTACAGAACCATTTCATCTGCACTCCAGACACATACTAGTTAACGGCCTTTGACTAGGCAGGACCTTTTAGTCCTTCAGAAAGGACCTTTAGGAAGTCTTTGCTAGCAGGCAATTTGAAATACAGTTGCCCACATTAATGGCATACAGCCTTCTCCAAACTCCTGTTTTCCTACTGTATGGAAGCCCTTCTGCACTGTCCTGCTGGGATTACCTTTCAAGATGATTGATGGCTGCACTAACTACTGTTATCTTTCCTTATAGTTCCCTGCCCAGGGATACAATTCAGAGGTGCTGTTGGTAATGGAAAACTTTACATTAAAATCTAGTATAGGTTTTCTTCTTTTTTTTGTGGTTTTTGTTTGTTTGTTTGTTTGTTTTTGGAGGCATGGAATTTTGAAATTTTGTGTCTTGAAAATTCCTTAGGGAACTCCATGGAAGGTATCCACTTTGAGCTCCTATTCATACACAAAATTTCATGCATTTCAGGTAGTTGTCATCAAGTTACTCTTCATTTCTCCTAGTTCAAAGAAGTGGTTGAATTTAACAAAGATATTAAGGGATCACACCTAGGGAATAAAGCTTGCTGTGAAATGTTTTCTGTGAAAGCCAGAGCCAGGTGAAAATCACTTAGTTTCAGGTTTCATTACAAATTTGAAAACCATATCTTGGGTTCACTGAAAGGTTGGTTAAGGGTCATGCTGCAGAGCCTGGTTTGGAATGAAAGTGGTTGATTTATGGCATTTGCAGCAGAACTGGGTATCGTTCATTGCTTTGACCCAGGTTCAGGGGTCTGCTCCTCTAAGCGTTCCTTGTGTGTTAAAGTCAATGGGAACTCCCTCCACAGAGACCTTGGAGGATCCATCTCCATGAGAAACTCAGGTTTTTGATTGCTTTAAATGGTGGTTTTATTTCCATCCCTCACCAACTCCTCTGCTATAAGTTAGCCTGAATCCACATTGGTGAGCTGAACTGCTCTGTTGCCCCCAGGTGAGGTTCCAACCTGACTTAGAGAGCCCAGGGGTCGACCTAATAAGAAGTTTGTACAAATCCATCCTTGCAGAAATCACTGATTCCCACACAGCCTGCTAGAGGGTCCCCTTGCCATTTTGTAGGCAGTCAAACCCAGGTATTAAAAGCTAGACCATCATACTATTGGTTGAATGTTACCCACATCTTTGACTAATGAGCATCTGGTTCCCCTTACCATTAAGAAGATCCATGCAACTCCCAGGCAAGGTCTTGCAGACCTGGCCATTGATACCAAATGATCAGTCACCTCATTTCCCCTCATCTCAGCCTCCCCAGGGCTGCTGATCTTTCCCACTTGTGCCTCTAGGCTGTTCTTTATATCCCTATCCTGGAAAGGCATGGTGATAAGAAGACCTGGTATCATCTTTATGCTTTTGACACTCTAGGAGCATCCACTGGAGTCTCATCATCAACTGGAACCTTTTCATCTTGCTCTTTCCCAGTTATTAATCACTTGCAGATGCTCCCACAGCAGCATTCCTGTGGGAGGCTGTCGACGTCAGCGTGGATTCCTTGCAGCAGTGTTACCAGAGCAAGAAAAAAAGCTGCCCTGAAGTTCTGGGGAGGATCTGATTAATACCTCAAAAGCAAGAACATTTACTTCTGTAGCAAAACTGGAAAGCTGGGCTACGAATATGCTTTGGAGAAGTGGCTGCAGCAATGCTGAGCATTCATCTTGGAACCAGAGGTTATGCTTACTGTGATCTTGGTGCCTGAGCTGGGATCTGTAAATATTATACTGGAAATGCACCAGAAAAGCTGCTGGGTTTGCCCAGCCAACAAGGCAAAGCTGAATTGCTTCACCTGATTTATGCTTTTAGCTCCCTGGGAATATCTTTACTTCTCAAACCAATGGCATGGCCAAGACTTCAACCAGCCAGAACCATGCCAGCATCAACTCCAATATCTCTATGATTTCTTGGCTGGAAGACACAGCACAAAGATCAGATTGTGACTGAAACATTGTTGGTTGGGTGGGAACTGTGGCTCAATCAGACAAGCAAGCCTAGAGATGGCCTTCTCTGGGGCTAGAGTGAACTCAGCAACATGCAGAGCCAGTGGTCAGTGCCAGGGGTTCAGCAGTACTTTGGCTCCTGGTGGCAAGCTTGAGATAACTTTATGCATATGTGTTTTGGCCACCAGCAAATGTGAGGAGATCCAGCCCAGCTTAAACCTCATTCTGGGTGGGTTAAATTAATCCAAATTACCTCATGTTTGCTGCGGGCTAGGAACACACACAGGCAGTTGCTGTGGCAGTTCAAATAATGTGAGATTGGTTATACTGGGTAACGCCAAAGGTCTCTCTAACCTGATGCTCTGCCATTGATGGTGGCCAACAGGGTACATCAAAGAACTGCAACAACAGGGTAAGCATCTGGTGATGTTTTTCCAGCATTACTCTTTTAACCTTCAGCACTTTCTGACTCAAAGGCACAAAGGTGGTGCTTTTTATTTAAGGAGGGTTTTTTCTGATTTAATTCGGCTGATCACTTTTTGAACCCACATACGTTTCATAGCATTCCAAACAAGGTGCTCCTTAGCTTCACCAGGTCCTGGGGAAACAGCTCTTTGCTTTCTTTTTTTCTCCGTCCGTTCCTTGTTGTTTTCTTCTCTGTTTCCCATGTCTTGTGCTGGAAAGCAGAATGAGCCACTCATCCCCACTGATCTCTACCATATCCCATTCTCAGACATCTCTTCCAGTTTGAGAAGTCCTTCTCTGTTGAATCATACCCCGTGCAGCAGCCATTTGAGACCATGGATCATTCTGGTCACGTTGCTGGTCCAAATGCAGAGGCATGCAAAGGCGATTTGAGTGAAGGGTTTTTATTTGGAAGCAGCTCATAGTTTTTTAGAACAAATCACATGAAAAAAACAGAGCAGTAGACATTCAAGACCAGCAGAATGCTTGGTTTCACACTGATGTCCTCTCCTTCCCTTCCTTTTTTCCTGAGTCAGGGCATGGTGAGCAGCTTCCCTCATTACTAGTCCTCTTTGCTCCTCTTGTACATGAGCCCTGGGAATTAAAGACAGGGTGACAAAATGCAGTACTAAAAAGATCTGTACAAAGCTAATAGAGGAAGTGGGATCGTTTGTTACTTTGGAAAAAGTGGTTGGATTGTGTCTTTCATCAGATTATCCATGTTCGCTTGGTTAAAAGGCTTGGCCTCTTTGGCTCTTGAAGCTCTCAGGGTGGGGTAGGGAAGATGTTCAGTATGTATATACCATGTTATTAAGCCACGTTGAGCAGTAACCTGATGCTCAACCTCTGTGTGGCCTTTCTGTTTTACATGCTAGGGACAAGCACGTTACTGTTTTAACAGTCGCCTTCCTGTGAAATGGAAAGCTGGATTTTTATTGATCTTGCGCTGTTTCAAATCCACCTACTCTCAGCTGCATGGTGTTTGCTTGGAAAGCATCTGATGGGGGATGTTCCTGGAAAAACCTCACTCTGTGGAACAATACAATGCTTCTTTGTTTGTCGTCTTCTCGCTGAGGCCAGTCAGCCCTATTGAATGAACCTCAGATGTTTTGATTTGTTCTTTGGTGAAAGTTTATATGACTTAAGCTGTCTTTTTACCCTTCCCGCCTTCCCCCTTAGGTTTCTTCTAAAGAACAAAGCCGGTTGAATTAAATTGCTCTGTATTGGGATTTCAAACATTAATGAATGTTGTTCCAAAGTGTTATCTCATTTGGGGCCTGAAATGACTAAGGGCCACCATTCTTGTGCCAATAGAAGAGCCTCTGTGGCTTTGGAATTGTTTGCTATTTCTTTTAGCAAATAGGCACTTTGAAAGGATCATTTGTTTCCATACATTTCTTATTATAAAAACAAAAATAATGAACAGTTAGAAGGCCAGCATAAAGCAGCTGTATCATACGGGTGGGGAGATGCAATGTCTAGTCTAGCTATTGAAATAGTAGACTGAAGATTATTAAAAAAGAGCCCTTCCTACTACTTTTGAGACCTACCAGCATAGAAACTGTTTATTTTAAGTAGGTACGAAGCCAAATTCTTCACAGTGCAGTGTCTCCACTTCCCTGGAATCACAGGGGTGAAGATGGACTTCTGACATGGTGTATTAAAGACTTTCATTTAAATAATGTGTCCCCAGATAACAACTTTGGACTGAGCCTTTCAGGCTTCCTCTGAAATCACAGTACAAAGGCTGTGTATAAAAGCAGATGTTTGCAGTATATGTGTTTCCACTGGAGTTCAGTGGTAACAAATGTTGTGTTTAAAAAGGATTAAAAAAAAAAAAAATAGAAGAAGCTGTTGAGTAGCATTCATGGCAATGGGTGACTATGATCGAGTCAGGTTCTTTATTGATAATAATCCCTGGTCCCTGTGTCATTGAGAAGAGTTTCTATAGGTACAAATGAGCTGGTATAAAGGAAACCAGCATAATACATCAGGGCTGGGTGGGAGGTTACTTCATTTAACTTCCGCCTTCCTTTCTTTGAGTTCCTATTAAGCTAAATAATGGCAGTCTACAAAATGAAGGAGTGATTGAAGTGTGCCTGAAAACCAATTATATCATTCTGGACATGGTCTCTAGGACTCTTTGTATATGTACATGTATGTGTGTCTTGTCTCTCTTGGCTGGGACTCTAACTCTCTTGAAACTGCTGTTTTATGGTCATTGTGAGAGCCTTTGGTTTTCAGAATTGTTGCTTTTATTCTTTCCCCCCCTCCTTAGCCACTGGTTGCATTTTGAGTTACAATAGGTTTTGTGAAGGGCTGTGCTCTGAGTGTGGAGTTTAGAACCTAAACTGGCATTTTGGCTCTCCAGGAAAATCCTTGTTAGGTTTGTCCTAAAACTGGGGAGAAAAAAAGAAAAAGGAAAGAAAAAATGAAAAAAGACATTTAACAAATGTGCATAAAATGGTTCTTGCGTGTATTACCTTTCTGGCAATGTCACTGGGGAAAGAAATATCTGGGCTCAGGCCTGGGCTGGAAAACATGAAAAGATACTTCACACCAAAGCCAAACACTGATTTCCTGCATGAGAGAGGGTGAGTTAATGAGACCCACCATGTGAGATCATGGCCTTTCTTTGGCTGAGACCAATAATAGAGGTAAAGATAATACAATTTCATAACAAAATATCAGAGTAATAAATAAAATTTCTTGCTCACATACGTTAGAGGTTGCTTTATAGAAGAATAAAGGAGTACATCTTTTGTGCCTTCGGCTCTTCACGGACAAATTTCTCGTAATTTCCATCAGAATATCATCCTTTTTTGAATACAGTGGGGCTCGTGGACCTGGTCATGTCATGGCAGAGGAAGTCCCATGGCCTAGTGGGATAAGGATTCAAGAAATAAAACATCTTGCAGACTTGGATGCTGATCAACTGCCCTTCTGTTAAGGTGTGATGGAAAAGAGCAAATGAGAAGCCAGGATTTCTTTTATTTATTCCATGAAGTACTTCTCTGTTTGTCTAGGTGAGAAGATCAGGTTGGCTGTGCAAGTTTCAGATGGGTGAAGCTAGGGAAGATCAAACCCACACCAGATGACTTATAAATTCTCTTATCAGGTCTGTACATCGTTGTGGTGAGGTTTGGATGGAAGTAATACTTCTGCTTTTTCATAAAATGACATAATCACAGGATTACACCTTTGTAAACCTTTTCTAGTCATCTAAATGCAAACAATGTGTATAATGGATTAAGTGAGACCAACAGGGCTGCATAAATCATTAGAAGCTTAGCACAATAAGACCAAGCAGAATAAACTATCCAAGTGCACAGCGATACCTGTGATCAACTGTGATCAAACACAAAAATCAAATGAGGTTACATAGCGTGGAGCCTGGCTACCTGCTTGTTCTATACTACCATCAATGACAGTTTCACACAAAATCCCAAGATTATAGGTGTATGTTTCTTCTTATGAAAAATCCACTTAGAAGAGTTTGCTAAGGATTAGCAAGTAAAGAATAGTTGTTTTAAAAAAGATTACAAGTTGTTATGGAAGCCAACAAGTTGTGCATAAACACATTTTAGAGCTAGCTTTTACTGGGGGATTTGTAATGGTCTGTACCCCACAGTGCTCATGTTCACCCCCACAATAGTTTGTCTATTAGTAATAATCTCTTAGCTCCTTTTAAAAAGCTTGTAAGGGTAACCTTTGCAGGAAGCAAGTTAGACGTGTCTGTGTATCTGTCTGTTTTATAGTGGTAAAGTTGCTGTAGCAGTGATGATATAAAGATATATTAGAGTTAAAACTACCCTGTTGTATTTTATAGTATTATATTATGGAAGTAGTGAGAGTGTAGCTGAGATGAAGTGAGAACTTGCATCTAAACCTCTGTTCCAGTTCATTTAAACCTTGAGCTCAAAATGCTCTTCAGAGGCCAGATTTCTCTTTAATATGTGTGTGTGTATATATATATATATATATATGTTAATATCCAAGATGATTCCATGTCCAGACATTCCTTTGGGCACATAGAGGGTTTCAGTAGTCTTGTTATTTGGGAGAAATCCAGTGGCAAAAGTAACATGAGGGTGCTGAACATAACGCTGTTGTTAGAATTCATAGGCACGGTCAGTCTCCTAGTCTGGGGTGCACAGATTCCTCTTCCTTTCTTGCATCTCCTTCCCCATTACAGGTTATTTTCCCTTTGTGTGTGTAAGGATGCACTGTACATTTGCTATTGCTTGGTTCCCTTAACTAATACCAAAACATTTTCTAGTCATCAACTGAACTGAAATTGGACTTGCCATACAAGAATAGAGCATTCCCATTACAAAAAAAAATACTAATAATTTTTTTTTCTTTTTCTTTTCCTTTCATTTATCTCCAGAACTTCATAGTTGTTGGTAGCAGCTTTCAGCAAAGTGTTTGTGTGTGTGCACACAAGAAAACACACACTAAAACTTACTCAGGAACTTATGCTCATGGAAACATTTACAGAAATCTCCCCAGTAAGATCCTTGCTTTAATTGCCTCCAACTTTCCTAACCTGACTCTTTTTAATCTGAAGCTTTCCATGCTGATTAGTATTGTCCCCTAAGAAAATTGCATCACAAATAACATGATCATTTGTGAGAAAGGCAAATGCTGCTTCAAGGGACATTACAGCTCCCTAGGAAGCAGTCCAAACTGCTCCATGCTTGTCAGAAGGTGGCAAGGATTTTGCTGTATCTGCACGGTACCATGTGGATTTGGCCAGGGAAAAGTTACTGAAATAAAAACAATAACAACAACAACAAAAACCCAACAAAAAAACCCCACAAAGTTTGCCTGAACTCAGTAGAGGTTTGATAAATGGGGAATGATTTTTGCCTTGTGTGCTTCCATTTAGAGAAATCAGTCCCCAGGGGGGAGTATGAACATCTTCCCTTCTCTTTGTCCAAGCCGGACTCTTCTGCTGGCCTTTTGGGCTAAGGGGTTGAGACTAGAGGGTGAGCCCTGGGTGTGCTGGTATGGCCACACCTGAGTGAAAAGGGAGTGAAAAAAGAGGCACTCAGCCTTATGTAGGAAGGGGAGAGAAGCAGAAGTGAGGAGGAAAAGGGCCACCAGTTTTTAGGTGGTCCATTTTCCCGAGCATCTGCAGGCAACTACTCAGAGAGACAGACTGGTGGGATGTGGTTTCCTGCAGGTTTATTTGTTTTTACAGTTTGTTTTTAACTATCTAAACTTGCTGAAAAATTGTGGTGAGGGTACAAAGGTACCTTTGCTCTTGGGAGAGTTTAGCAGGTGATAAACAAATGACAGTATTTCTATCTTTATATCTGGACAGCTGTCTTCAAGACATTCTGGTACTTGTTGCTCTCAGCAAGCCAGGTTTGCCAAGATATCTTCAGTCTCATCTTCCCTGTGGCCCTGTCCTTACCTTGCTTTCTTTTCTGATGCTGTAGGGCCTTGTTTCTAGGTCATCCTATGCTTCTGCACCTCATTTGATGTATGTTGAAGCTAAAGCACTATCTCTGTTTTCTGATGTTTTAAGATTTTCTCAAGTACAAGCCAAGCACACAAAAAGCAGGCTTGCAGTCCCTCTTGGATTCAGGGTTTGGGATGTACAGCATCCAGCAAACACCATCCATCCTGGTCAGCGAGCAAAGCAGGGGTTGTGTGAAGGAACCAAAGAGAGGGTGGTGTATTTAAAGACTCTTGCATAACACAAACAGCCAAGGGGCTGTGCAAAAGTTCCACAGACATTCTCAGTTTTGGCCTTGCCTGACTTTAGATCGCTTAACCTATGCAGGTATAATTATTTTTCTACATGTAAATTATTTTTTTGAGTGCAATAAAATTGATGCATAGCTCATATGAAATTTCTATGTCAGTATCTGCATTTATACATAGAGATAGCTGTTGCTATGGTTATGTGCTGTCCTGAAAATGCCCAGTCTTTCTTTCCCTCCTTATGTCTCAAACAGGGCTTGGTCAGGTAAAGTAAATAACCTGCTTTAATTCAGGTTTTATGTTTCCTGTAAAACTTGTTAAACAAAACAAAACAAAACAAAACAAAAAAGAAAAATTAAAAAAAAAGACAGAGAGAGAAAGAAATGCTAAGCTTTTCACAGCAAAAACACAAAAATTTTACAGTACCAGGCAAGTCGACTTTGGCATTTTTCCTTTCAGTCAGTTTGTTTTTCTAATATAAAACTAATATGACATAATGTATAATCTAATTTGGAAATTACAATTTACTTGGGAGGATTATGCTGCCAGCCAATACCAACAAAGAAAGAAATTATTTGAGAATGTTTCTTTCCTTCGTAACGTGGTCGATAATTTATTTTTCCTTCAGAAGATTAGTTTTTTCTTTACAACATTTCCTGCTGGTGTGATTTGCATTAGGATTAAATAATATGTTCCATGCTTAACTTATGCACCAAAGAAAGTGAATTTTTCCTTGAATTAAAAAAAAAAAAGGTGCAAATTACTATCTTGTTATGGATTTCACTTACTTCGCAGTGAAGCGTGTTGATCATTTTCAGATGGTTTGACAGTAATTCCTTTATTTGTACTGACAGTATTTACAAGAAAGGGCAATTTGAAATGGGTAGATCTGTGTCTTTTATGAATCAAGGCCTCTAAGACGGCTTAGAAGAGGAGAAGCTGAAAAACTGGTAATCTGACCGTGGTAATTCTGACTAACACCAAATTATTGTGTTGGCTCTTGTTAACCGCGTAAGTTTAAGCGTTCACCCAACACGTTGTGTTCCAGGCCTGGGGCAGTTGTTCAGGAGTTTCCCCTTGGCAGCAGCACGTTTGGCAGTGTGTGAGTTGTGTTCAGGGTTCCTATGTCTCCCACAGATGCTGTGGAAGGAGCAGGAGGGAAGTGGGTTTGATAGCCTTGAGCATGTGAAGGAGCATTAAGAGGAAAGGGGGTGCCCAGTTGCTGGAACAAGTTTGTGTTTGGCACAGCACCTAAAAATGCTGCCTCTAGGTTAACTGGAGAAAATTAGACACAAAGGACCCATTTTATGAAGATTTTACAGTTCTGGGCAAAATGTAGCATGGACTAAATAAGAGCTCTTAAAAAAAAAAAAAAAAAAAAAAAAAAGAAATGTGTATCCGCTTCTGATTTCTCCAGTTCGACTACACAATCCAACCATAACGTTATTAAGGCTGATTTAGAGGCAAATCTGCTACTGGATTTGGATGGTATTGGGGTCAGATTCGGAAAGCATGGGCTTGGTTATGGGTTTGCCACAGACTATTTACTGCAGCCTCTGGCAGGTGATTTCTCCTTTGCATTCTTCAGTTTCCCATCTGTAAAAGCAGGGGTCATTTCATTTTCCCTCCCTTCTTTCCTTCTTGCCTATTTGGTAGTGGGTTTTTTTAGAAGGTGTTTCTTACAGTATAGTTCTTGTTTTTTTACAATTGTCCAGCACCATGAGACCTTAGTCTCAGTTGGGATCTCTGCTGTAACACAGATAATATTATTGTTGACAGCTGTTGTTGTATCTGTGTAATGTAGTAGCATAAAGCAATAAAGCTTCCTCCCCTCCTGGTATTTAAAAGTTAGAGAACAGTGTTGTTGACTCTTCTTCTTGTTTGTTCTTTAATGAAGTTAGCTCAAAGCTATTTTCTGCAAGGCTGATCGAGTACTCATGGTGGTAAACCAGGACTTTGAATGAAACCAGAGTGCTGCCATCCTGCTGTAAAGATTTACTTTGTGTTGTATGCTTCCTTATCTTGAAACCTTGAAGATACGCTGATATAGTAGGTCATCTACAGAGTAAGTGATAAGGATCATAATTTTAAACAGCTTGTTTGAGTTTTTAAAATGTTTTTTCCTGCAGTGATTCTGTTATTATGAAGTTGAAAATTGAACTGTGTGAGTTTTTAGTTTGTTTTCCTTATCCAAAGATCAGTCTGTGCATTTGTCCTCATTGCCACTGACCTGGTAGACTTAGTGGAAAAACTGGCACTGAACTGCAGATCTTGGACTACACTCATGAAAATCTGAAGCTGGGTGACAGAAAGAGACTCTGTTACCCTTGAAATCAGCCTGAGTAGTAGACACCAGAGAATCTAAACCACAAACCTCTCAGGATGCCAGGCTTCATAAGCTTTCCCTGATGCTCCTGCAGCTTTCTGACATAGCAGGTTGTGCTGTAGGTGCAGCAAGACCTGGTTTATCTTCCCTGCCAAAAAAACCCCAAAGTGTACAAGGGTGTTGAAAGTGCTTAATCTGCTTATCTCACCCCTGGTGTCCTCTCATCCTCCTCCTCTGCCTTCAGGGGCTGCAGGAGGTGGAGGGTGCAGTTTGCACCAGGATTTTGTTGTGCCAAGCACTGTGCAAACCTACCCCTTCCCCAAAGGACCTGCTGTATAAAAAGGTGCAGGAACTCCAAACCATCTTGGAATAACTGGAATTCCAGCCACAATAAGCAGAGAAACAAACTTTTGCTTGGACATAAATAATATCATCCTTCTACTGCGGTCGCTGGTGTCAAGTTAGTGCCAAAGTCCAAGAGCAGCCTTTGGTTTATGGCAGCAGCAGAGAGGGAAGTCCAGGGGCAATATGTAAAGATCTGCATGTTGTCACTGCCATTTCCAGCCTTAATTGCCAGACTTGAAGACAGAAAACAACAAGGAGATAAGGCAAGTGATCTCACTTTTATTGAGTTTGTCTTTGAGGACTGTCCACTCCATGGCTTTATCTAGAAGTCAGACTCTGAGAGATTCAGGAAGGCTTAATAAAGCTGTGCAACGTATTTGGAAAATGAGTATGGACACGCTGAAACACCCTCCAGTATATCCCACCATAAAGATACATATCAGGTTCCTTGTGTGGCATTTGAGGACTATAAACATGTTGCCATGATTTGCTACGTTTCCTGAGGGTTTACAGAAAAAGCGGCTTTTTTTAGGGGACTGCCATATTGAGATTGACAATTTGATGTAAACCATGGCCCAGCATCCCATGTTCTGTTTAATGCAATTCTGTGTTTGTCAGCTTTAACCAATTAAGCTTTTCATTGTGTTAAATGACACCAATGTGGCTCCTTTTTACCAAGTTGTTGCTAATATCATTTTAAACGCCTTCCACATCTGAGCTCTGTTGGAAGCTGTGTCGTGGAAGCTGCTCCTCCTCTCCCCATGTGCTGGGCAAAGCATGAGATACCCAGATCAGACATTAATTCAGAAGTGCTAAGAGCTCTTTGGCAGGTCTTGGGGAGTGGCAACCTGAGAGAGCACTGGTATCCGGAGCAGAGTAGCAATGGGATAATCATCTGTAGTTAAAATGGCACCTGAGATGCTTCTGGAGGATTGTGCTGGTCTCCTGTACACTAAGGTTGTTAATCCAGGTTTGTGATTGCAGTAGGAAAAGAATTCAAAGCTTTAATCTCATCTGCTTCTCCCCCTGACCCGTAAACATAAAGACAGTGAAAATGTTAATCCTCATGGTCCCCCGTGTGGTCCTGGAACATTTCACAGTGAAGTCGAAGACGTGAAGGGACCCTGGAGAGGCAGGGATGTGTGTGCCTGTGGGAAGGACTTTCTAACAGAGACTACTCCTATGGGCTGAGTGTCTTCTTCTTACCCAGGGCTGTTTTCTTGCTGCCCTTTCAAAACAAAACACCAAGCCAACCAGCCAACCAAAAAAACAAACAAAGAACAAATAAACAAAAAAACAGGAGCTCCTTCTACTATGGGGAGACCTCAATAGTTGGTTTGGTTCTTTTTAAATGGTTTGTTGTTTGTCAAGCTGTCAGGAAACTAGTGGCTGGTTCTATGCAGGTCCATGTCTGCCAGACAAGCAGCTCATGGCAGCTGTATGTCTTCAACACATCAGCTCTCCATCATACTTTGTTTGGAGTTGGACAGCTTTTCTGGAGGTGATGGGATGATCTCCAGGTGTGAGAGCAGCTGAGGCCTGGGCTTGCCTCCATGGCAAATCTCAGCATTTTGACCTCAGACAGTAGAAGTGGCCACCCTGAGGGTCTGTCTGGTCCAGGATCTTGTCTCTGGCTGAGGCTACAAACAGGAGAGGGAAGGTGGAGGGCAAGCATGTAGGATATTTCAAAATACTCTCCATCCTCCAAGTACCCCCTGAACCACAGGTGGTTTAACCTTTTTTTAACAATCCTCAGTATCTCAGGTTTTTTGTTCTTGAACTTGTACAGTTTTCCCATTAACCTGTATTATCAAACAAAAGTAGCCTGTGGCAGTCCCACAGCTTAACTCCAGGTTGCATTTGAATCACCAACCTATTTCTTTGCATTTGCTTTGAACCTGACACAGTCCAGTTTTTGATTCTCCCATGCCAGTAACTCCCAGTTCTGGTGTTAGAAGAAATCACAAACAACTGCTTCTTGCACAAGATTTTGAACAACTGAATCATATTTCCTCTTGTGCATCTCTTTATCCAGCTGACAACCTGCTTGGTCACTCCTTGTAGTGAAATCATTTGGTGTTTTATTCTTCTCTTCTTGGTCTTTGGGCAAAAGAGGCAGTAGGATGCCAGGTCAAGTCCCTGAGGCTCCAAGGCTTTGCATGAAGTAGCTGGGATTTCCTCATCCAGACAAAAGCTGGAAAATATCTTAGGTCTCTCCCCTGCAGTTTGAATTTTCCAGTGTCAGCCAGCAGCCATGGTAAACACAAGGTTACATTGCAACTGGGAGCTGGAATTATTCCATTTTTTGGAGGTCTTGTTGCAGCTCCCCAGTTGTTCATAGACTGCTTGAAAATTTTACAAGGGAGGGGGTTTGGTGATGAGGGCCCAGGGGTGCTGCAGCCCGGAATGGGATGCAATCTGGAAAGTGTTACTCATTTTGAACCTTCAAATCTACCCTGATACTGAGTGTGGATTCGCCCATGGTGGCTTGGGGGAATGTCTTCACCCTGCTGTTGATAGCTTCAGGCTATGGAGCAAAACTTCTCCCAACCTACCTAAATAATCCTCAGGAGAGATGGGAAGAAACCAGGTTACCCTCACTCTGCAGCCAGAACTTCACTCATCATTAGAATAAGTACTGCACTCCTTCATATCATAAATATAAACCATTAGACCCACACTTGGAGGGAGGAAGCAAAACAGCACTTCACAAAATGGTGTTTTTTCCTCGGAGAGCATCTATCAGCTGGCTTCAAACTCAGGATTTAGCTGCTGCTTGTTTAAAAACAAAGCCAGCCCTGCAGTGCTGCCATAAAATTTTCAAAAATATGGAAAGACCTCTCACGGTATTAGTGAGATTTTTATTTCTGCTGCAGTTCCAGCAAATGCATGAAAAAATTGGATGAGTGACTACATAAAGATTGTTTTTAATTTTTATAATTTTTCCAGTAGAAAGTTATTTTCTAGCAAAATAAACAAAAGGGGAAAAAATTACAGTGAAAATTTGCATTTTTCCCCATGAGGCTTTGGTTTTCAAAAGATGAAAAAACACAACCCTTCGCTTCCTTTTGGCAAACAAAACCTTAAAATGACTGGTTTGTACAAAAGTTAACATTTTTGGCAGCTTGGTGTAGAATGACAAAAAATATTGGATCTAGGAGTAATTTTTTTTTTTTTTTTCCATTTTACCCATATTTTTCACCAAAAAAAGAAGAAAGATTCCTCAGCTGAGTCCCATACCCTTGTGACCATATCAAGGAGTTTCCTGCATTGCCATCAGTAATTGTGCTTTCTGAGCCATGCATTGCTGGCTGTGAAATGATGTTTCAAAGGTTTGGTGCTTTCTGTTTCTATTAGACATTTTTGGTGACTTCTTCACCTGTGGGAACATGATCTCTGGAAAGAGGAGTTCATACTTTGAGGATGCTTAAGGGATCACCCTCGATTTTTGTCCCCGTTTTGGGCACTTTGGCTCAGGCTTTTCTGCACAATGGGGTTCTCCAAGGAGTCTCAACTGAGAGAAGTCCATTTAGGAGAACACCAGACCCTTCTGTGGCCCAAGGTCAGTAAAGAGGTGTCTGAGAGACCCTCATCTCCAACTAGAGCCCTGTTTCAGAGTGTCTGGCCCCAAAGAAGCCCCATGGGTTGGAGGAGATATGGCTGGGGGAGATCTTTGTCCCATGGAGGCATCTCAAGCTGTTTGGGGTGCACAGGCTGGACGTGTGGCTCCTCCTTGTCTCTCCATGCCAGCAGCTACTCAAGCTCTGTTGTTCCCCTTGGGCAGCTGTCATGGGATTTCCTGGTGCTTTTATGGGGAAAGAAGAAAAAAAAAAAAAGGAAGAAAATAAGCATGGAGTTTTACCAAGTGTGACTTGTAACAGACCATTAGCTGAAAGCTGATTTTCTGGATAATGGAAGTTGCTTTAGAGATTACTGCTGGAAGCTGATGCTTGAACTTAAAAACCATCAAGGTTACACTTCATGATTATAATGCTTTGTCTCTCTGAAAACACCCTTCACCCCATTTCTGCCACAGCTTTGAAAATGTTTAAGCTTTAGAAAATCCTGTGAAGCAGAATTGTTTTTCTTTTTAAGCAGCAGATTGACTCAAACTGAGATATACTGGAGGATGGGCAGCTGAAAACAAATCCCACAGCAAAGAAAAGCTAGTTTGAAGAGAGTCTGTCTCCTGTAACATCCCATCTTCTATCTGCCTCTTCCAGTAGTTCTGGCTGGGCTGCCATGCTTGGTACTTGGTGTTTGAGTGAAAGGTTGCTCTGATGAGCTCAAGGAGACCGCAAAGCATGGGAGCAGCAAAATAGCATCCTTTCTACCTGCCTGCCATCCTTTCTACCTGCCTGCCATCCTTCTCAGCTCTGTGGATCTCAAACAATTGGCAAAAGGATTTAAGTGGCATAATCCCAGCGCTTGGATGGCTGGGCTGAAATGCCCATATTCATTGAACAAACTGGTTATCCCTAGTCCAACAAATAACTCACTAAACCAGACTTCATACAGTTTTGGCTCAGCATCACACAGTTTAAATCCCATCTGAATCCTTCTGCCAGTTGGTGTGACCCCTTTGAAGACCCAGACTCAGCCTTTGAGAAACCTCCAGGTGGAGGGACCTGGGTAGAATGCAGGCTGTGTCAACTCAGGGCTTTTACTCTTAGCCAAACAGACAGGAAAAACATAGGAAAAAAAATTATGACTGATCACACCTACAGCTCCTCAGGGTCTCATAAAAGGAAATGGAAAAACTTCTGCTCTGCTTTTAGGAACAGCTTCACCCCACTCCTGCCTAGGCCCAGGAAAGCACCCAGCTTGGGGAGCTAAGGGGTGACATTGCTCTCTGAGCAATTTCTAACACATCTGGGGCCTGGGTTGGGATGCTTGTATCCATGGCTTACCCAGGGTAAGCTGCTACTTGATGCAAATAAAAGTATCCCATGCTGACCATCAGTAATTCGAGCTGATAGCTTGGAAAAATATACTGTAAACGCATGGGCATGACCATAATGCAAAGACTCAGGTGGCCAGGTTGACTGGGACAGTCCTGCCAACAACATCTTGTCCTCATCATCCCAGTTGGTCCAGGCTTTTTTTTATCTTTTTGTTCTCTAAGAAGCCTTGGAAGTGGATGTCCCTGTGCTGCTGCAGGCAGGGCTGTGAAACACTCTCCTTGTCCTTCTTTGGCAAATGCTCTTTGGGTTTGGGTTTGAATTCTGCCTCATAGCAAACAGGTAAATGTTCAGTTTGTGGGGCTAATGAAGTAATGGGATGCTCCATCCTCTCTCTCTGCTGTTAAACTTTGTACAGCAGGAGGCAGAGAGGGCATGTGTGTGTAATGTGCTCTTAGGAGCATAAATGGCAGATGTGCAGGAGTGTATCTGCTACATTTTTGTTGCATTTTGGTGGTCTAAAGGGGTTGAATTAGCATTGATTTTTTTTTCTTGTTTTCCATTCCAGCTTACAGTAGTGATTACCTTCTTGGGAAAAGGGTTTTCTGTTTCCCTGATGTCTTTTATCACCCACCAAGCACATGTAAACAAAATAGCATTAACCAGAGGAACAACCAGAAAATAGTGTAAGTCAGGCAACTGTGAAGAAACTTTGCTTTTTTGACAGAGGAGCCTGGAAATACGTGGCATAGTATATGCTTTTCTGCAGCACCTGTGATCTATAAAGTGCATAGGAAAATCTTTGTTAGCCTCTTAAAACAAACTCCTTATTTGAGAGAAACTCGTCTTTGTTTTTGGTGAGATAAATGGTCTTCTTGTTCAGACACATGGTAGAAATGATTCTTAGCAATCTTTTTCCCTCTTTATTTTTTTTCTAAAAATAAGCTGTGACTCTCAAATCATCTGCCCCCAATTTACTCCTGTGTGACCCTAAGACCCTGATCTGTCAGATCTGTCCACATCTGTGCCCACCACTGAAGAATGTGGCAGATTCAACACAACATATGGCTGGAGCTGTGCATATGATATTCATGGGAAATGGAAGAAGCATCACCATTTCCTTCGTACCAAACACCTCCTTGAGCTATTTGTACCCCACGTTCACAGAGATTCCAGGGTTTCGCTCTGCCGTGAATTACGTTCAGCAGGAACTGAAGTTTCAGTGCAACTGTTTGCAGATGCCTTTCTAGGGATTTCTTTAAGACATACTTCAGTTGCTGAGTTTTTCTAGCAAGTAAATGAGCTTAGAAAACAAGGCATGTTTTCAAGCCATGACACCAAACTGAGGATGTGGCAAGACCCTTCTGGTTAGGGAATTAATTTTGCATGCTATGAGGTTTAACTTATTTCCTTTTAAATCCTTTCTTTCTCGTCTCTACTTCTTTCGACAAGGGGTGGGAAATCCTAGAAACTTAAGCTTTTGCAAGGGTATAGTTCAAGCTAGAATTGAAAAGTAGCTTAATGTTGCATATTTCAAGCTCTGGGGGTGCCTGACCCTGAGCACCAGCTGTGATTTTCAGAGTTTGGCATCACGGAAATGTCAATAGGCTTTGGAACTTGTAGGTGTTCCCTGGAATTGTGCCCTTTGGGATATCTGAGCATAGTTTAAACTGTGCCAACCTTTCTTAGCTTTCACTGTCTGAGGTGAACTCCAAGACATCTCAATGCATTGTCACACTTTCCCACCCACTGTTGCTCCACCCAAGGTAATGGCAAGTGGGGCCGTAGCCCATCTCAGACACAAACCAGACCACAGCTTCAGCCTCGGCAAAAAGAGCTGAGGGTAAGTCGTTTTAAAGGGCACACAAGTGTTTGCTATCATACAAATGACACCTGGTAGTCTCTTTAAAATGTGGGAATTCAAATGTGTTTTTAAACTTGGAGTGGAAGGCAGCTTGTCGTGGTCTAGTGTAGCTGTCTCAACACCAAGGGTTGCCATGAATAGAAGAGTATTGGTTAAAAAAAACCTTTATAGCCAGTGGAAATAGGTTCTCTGCTACAAATGTGTAGCCTAAGCTCTACAAAATGAGAGTCAGGAGTCTGCAACTCTGTAATCCCAGGGCAGGGAATTGTTTTGCACTTTGCTTAGGTAAGTTTGGTGTGATTCATGGTTCTCATTTATTCTCCCTGTGGGAAAAAAACCTTGTGTAGTTACAACAAATGCCTTAAAATAGAAAAGCATGACTTAACAATTTATTTTTTCAGCTTTTTTATTTTTTTTAGTAAATGAGGAGAAAGGTAGTGCTGCCAGGAGGAGGGGAATGAAACGGTGTCAAATAATTGTTCAGTTCTGCAGGCTGCCTCTTAGCCAGGAAGAAAGCAAATTGCTGCTTAATTGTTGACAAAACAAATGGTTGTGTGGATTTTAGGTGGGAGGTTGTCTGAAAAGATAACTCTCCTTCTCTCTCTTGGAATATAAAGAGCTTATGGAGACCCTCGTGTCCCCTTGGAGATGCATGGGTGTGCTCAGTGCTGGAGTGCCCAAGCTGATTGCATTTGGTGGATAAAAGTAGATTCAGCCTGCAGGATGGTGGTTCACACAATTTGAGTCTGGATGTAGATTTGGCTCTGAAGGTTTCACAGGGTTGATACTGAGTCTGAGCAGAGAAATCTGCTCCCAAGCAGGGCATCTCCACCCAGGAGCAAGGGCTGAGGGATGTGATCACGTGCAGTTCTGGACTCTTGTCCTCTCCCAGGGAGGCTCTGGAGAGATGTTTTATGGAATGTTCATATGCACCTCTCTGCTTCTCTGTTCCTCAGATGAGATAGGCCTCCAGGCACAGGCTTGCTGTGCCCCAGCCCTCACCTGCTTTGTTTGTACCCTGCTCTCCAAGCAGAGGTAATGGGACTGACCCGAAGCCAGCTCCAAGGAAACTGCAAGCTTTGCCTTTGTCTCCAGTGGGCTTTGGATCAGGCCCAGCTCTCAGAAGCAGTTTTCCACCAGGAGTTGCCAGCACTTATGTCAGTCACTGGCAAAAAAGGGAGGGATAAATCCAGCTTCAGCTACTTCAGATGCCAGGCACATTCTGTGTGTGTGTGTGTCATGGGTGTGTACATGTGCATATATATAAATATATATACCCATAGAGATCTTCCTGATTCCTCCTAAATTACACGAGAGCTTGTGAAGGGCAGACTGCTACCAGTCTGCTTTCAGGACCAACCTCTAAAGATTTCTCTCTGAAAAGAGTTGGGAGGTCCTGCACAGTGCCCAGGAAAACCTTTTACAGGAGCAGCTTCCCAGGCGTGGGACAGGGTGGCTGCCTGGTTAGGCTGGGACATGGCTGTGAGGATTCCATCAGCATCCCAAAGGCAGGGCAGCAGAAAGGTAAGCCCAGGAGAGATGCTGCTTCTCCCACAGGGCTCTCTGTGCTCCTCCAGACCTATTCACTCTCCGCAAGGCACCAAAGCTGCTTTAACCCCTGGGGAGGGTGGTCTGTGGAGGCACCCACATCAGTGGGTGCCTTTGGACAGTCTCCCGGGTGTGTTTTAGGACTGGGTGTTCGTTTAACTCCAGTCTTAGCCAGCTCCAACTGAGTGGGGGAGGAAGAGCCACAGGGGGGATGAGGAGGGAGAGGGGAAGGTGTTTTTCTTAGGAAAAAGGCAAGCAGAAATATACACTTTGTCATTTTTTTTGGCAGACAAGGGAAGTTTTGGGAGGGCTAGAGGTCAGAAGAGCTAGATCTTTGCCTGGGTCTTTAATTGTTTTTTAGTCAACCCAACTATTTTACTTCCCCTACTTCTTTCCTGGGGGGAGAGGGAAGCCCTTCTGCCCCTGTGCTGTTCAGGGAGAGGGACAGGAGCTCTGTCACCTGCAGAGCCATTCTCCGGGCAAGGTGCGGGCAGCTGGGATTTCCTGATGCAAAATGCAGCAGGAAAGCTGGGCTCCCCAGGCAAAGGAATTAATGACACTGTTAGGGGGGAATTTGAGTTTCCACATCAGTAAGAAAAGGAACTGGATACCCGAGGCAATAGACCAAAGTCAAGCTATAAAGTAATTACATTTCTCCCTGCGTTTCATGTGTTTGTTTAATTTTAGTGTTTAAAGGGAAAGGTTTCCTGAGAGCACTGTGCCAGCAACTCTAAAAAATAATTGTGTGTCTTTCTTCAACATATATTCTGGCAGTAATGTCCTGCCTATATTTCTGGCAGAGGCTTTTTGCTTTATCATTAGACTATGGTTTTGTCATTAGACTATGGTTTTAAATCTGACTTGAGGTTGGTAGGATGGCAAAACCCCACCATTTCTGGGATGTCACCTCCATCACTTGCCCTTCACCTGTAGGACTCTGGGGCAGTTTGGTGGCTCAGGTGGTGCTAATCCCAGTTCTTCCATACAGCAGGCATGAGGAGATCTTTTGGCATTGCTGTCAGCCTAGCTGGGTTGAAGTGTGAAAAACTGCAGACCTCTAAGACAGAACTCATGAAGACTCTAGGACAGGACTTCATTTTCTTTTCTGACACTGTTTCTGTGTTGAGACAGTGCTGCACCTGCAGCTGGCTGGATGAGCTAGAGGATGGTCCCTCCTCCTGACCCTACCCTGTGCTGGAGCCACGGACACTGGGTGTGATGGGGGTACCTGATCCCACACAGAACTCAGCACAGCAGGAGCTGCTTCCAGTACCTCCACTACTGAAGGCAAGAGAAGGGAGCAGAGAGATGTGCTGATGCTCACTGGCATTACCTCTGGATGCTTTGCAGGACTGTGGGAGCCTGACTTGGAAACTGACCCTGTGAAACTCTCCTGTTCCTCTTTTTTTTTTTTTATTTCAGCATGTGTAAGGTGGGCACTGCCCATGCTCTAGCTCTGTGCCAAAATGCACACCCACCATGTGCCTCAAAGGGAGAGTGAGTTTTTCTCTAAATTTTGCAAGGTTTTTGGAGTTTCTTTGTAGGAATGATTTTTTTTTTTTTTTTTTTTTTTTTTTTTTTTTTTTTTTTTGGTCACAGTGGTCTGCAAGGAGCTAAAGACCCCAAAGAACAGCCTGCTGCAGGATGTCATCTCAACAAAGTGACACCTTTGTGAGAGCAGTTTCATCAAATCATGGAATGGTTTAGGTTGGAAAGGACCTTATAGACCATCTAGTTCTAAACCCCTGAGATTGTCAGGGACACCTCCCACTAGACCAGTTTACTCAAAGCCCTACCCTTCTTTCTCCCTCACCATTCTGGAGCAGATTTAGCTGTGGCTGAGTGCCTTGCTTCTGAGACTTATTTACTCTTTTGTTAAGCCTTTTAGAAATCCCATCACTGCCTTTTGGTGGAGCTTCTCTCCACTACCTCTTCACAGGTCTGATGGAGAGCTTGGAGACATGAGGTGAAGGACTCCAAATTGACATTTTTCACCTGTGAAAGAAGCCTCAGGCCCTGATAGAAGGAAGGAAATGTGTGCCTGGAGCAGCCTGCAGCTGGGGATGGGGCAGGTCAGCTCTCACCCAGTCATAATGAGAAGCATGTCATCTGCATAGTTTGCAAGGCAAGCAATTCCTATTTTCAGATACAAAAACCATGCAGAAATCACAACACGTTGTAAGTACACTGACATGCTGTGCATGTTAAGCCACCCTTCAGTGAAATGGGTAGCACAGGGAAAAAGAGAGGTCATAAAATGGGGAATACAAAAAGAAAATAGTAGGAAGGGCTCATACCTTCATGCAAGAGTCACGTGGTTTGGTGGTTTTTTATTAGGTTGGTTGGGGGTTTTTTTGTTTTCTTAGAGGTATGTTTTATTTGGTGTAACAGCTAGCAAAACAGGAAAAATCTTGTGGGGGGATATAATGAAATGGAACCATTGCAAAATCTGGGTGGGATTACCTCAAAAAAAGGCACAGCTGTTGTCATGCTCACTGTTAGTGTTCGTAAAGTAAGCTGAAGATCCAAGTTTCTGTGCAGAGCCTTGTGCAGTTAGACACCAAACCCACATGTCATTTATAGTAGTCTAAATCTTTGCTTAATTCACGTAACTGAATTAATTTGGTAAGATTTAGAGGCAGTAATTTTTCACAGCTAAACCCCCATGCAGCTCAGAGATGTGTACAAGTCCCCCCCAAGACTGAGAAGTGCTCACCTTAAAGAAGGAGTAGAGATGCTCTGTAATGCAAAACTGGCTGTGACACCTGCTTTTGCATAGAATTGCAGATCTGGAAGTGTTCTTGAGATAACTGGAGTACACTGAACTGGAGCATATCACTAAAGATATGTTTGTATTTCTGGAGTAACTCCAGGTATGATTGGTGAGCAAATCTGGAAACAAAGAGCACCCTGCAAGATTTCCATAGTCTTCAACACATACACCCAGTATTAATTAACCTGCTGCCTTCAAAAGAAAACAGAGATGAGTTTTGCATATCAAATGGTTTTGTTACTAAAGATTGATTCTGCTGAATACTGTCAATCTTGCTGCCAAAAAATGTGGCTCTTACTGCTCTCTGTGCCCTGCTCCTGGTACTCTGACTTTTAACAAAAGCAAAATGTTCAGAGTTTTTAAATATGGACAGAAAATTCATATAAAAAACTGGTTGAGCTGTCTACTTGGTGTCTGTCAGCTGGGTTTGTGATGGAGCATGTCCCAGCATCTTTGAGCTATGACTGTGGAGGAGGAGAAGTAGAGGTGTGAGGCAAAAGAGAGAAGATCAGAGAGTCCCACTGATGTTTTAAGATCATTACAAGATGTGGGGGAGTGGAGTGGCTCAAATTCATGCAGGTTTGTGCCCAAAAATCTTTAGAAATGAGACTAGGTATGTGAAGTGATTATAGTATATTGCTTTGGAGAATACTGGAAATTTTGAGTATTATGCAGAGCTTTTTGGGTATTAAAGCAGAGGATTTGACACGCAGAGAATCTGACACAGAATTTGAGTGCTCAGTAACACGTTAGTTTTTCACATAAACCTTCTCTGTCTGTTCTGTTGGAAAGTCCATGTTGTAGTTGGTTTTGGGTGGTTATCCTGTAGCAATTGGCTTCACCATCTCCACTTCTTTCATAAGTGTAGAGAAAACGAATATCCTGAAGCTGTTGAGAGGATGCAACAACATTTTAATTCCTGTCATCTTATAAGAAAACATGCAGTTCCCTTAAATCATATTTTCATTCATGACTAATGCAGGATAGACTCAAAGCATGTCTCATGAGGTAACAAACCCGTCTCCTTTGGAAGTTTTGGCACTAGATTGTATTGCATAAAATTCACCTTGATAGAAAAGTGTAAACTAGGAAGAAAACCTGCTGCAATGAGCCTTTAGTAGCATCATGACAGTGAAATAGTATGTATTTCTCTCATTGGTATGACACATACCTCGAAAGAATCATCCTCTTTGTTAATAAAACCTTTCACCTTTTTTTCTTCCCCTTGCCCCTGGTCAATTATCACTGCTTGGAATTTAAGATAATTTCTGATCTGTTGTCTAGGCAGTAGGCTTTAATTTTCTGTTGTGAAAGGAGTTTTCTGGCCTCCCCATGTGCTATTTTGCCTGCAGTCATGAGCTTTGCTGCACTTGTAGGTGCTCTGAGTTTGCAGCTGAGTGCTCTGAGGTGGCATCTCTGCTGGGTGATGTTGTAGAGGATACTGGGGATCCAGTCTGTGGCTGTATCAGGTCAAACACATCAAACCAGAGCAGCTGAAGTGGGACCATTTCATGGAGGTAGTGGTTGTTCTGCCCTTGCAGCAGGAGAATCCTTGCGTGACCTTTGGTGGTGGCACATGGGAACTGTGATTCCCAAGATGTAAAGGCTGGTCACCCCAGATCCAGGCTGTGAGATCCACGGGCAGCCCCTCTAGAGAGGAGCAAAATTGATGGAGATGTCCATCTAGCCAGGACCTAGTTGCTAGTAGTAGTCTTTAATGCACCTCAAGGAATAGGGCAAATGAAGTCTTCCCTGAAGCATCTTCCAGCAATTGCTCATTTGTGCTTGGACCTCTTTAATTACAAGCTGCAGATAGAGTTAAACTGGCCAAATGTGTCCTGTCGTGTGTTGAACCCACACATACTCCCAGCCTCTACCACAAGCTTAGGAACAAGTTTGCCAGTTTGCAGAGTGCTGGTGATGCCCTTGATTTTAGCTGGAGTTTCTCCAGGCTGGATCTCTTTTTTGAAAGCCTCAGCCTCTGATGGGTGCAATCCAATGGGCAAAGATAGGTTTCAATAACAGAAAATTAGAATTTCTCTTGCTCAAGTTTGCAAGGAATGGTGAGTCGGAAGGACTAAAAATATCCTTGATATTGTGTGGTTAAAATCACATGAATATTTATGTCACACTCATGGTTTTGTGGGGAGCTAATTTTCAGCCAGAGGGTCTCTGGATAACAGCCATGTGAGAATTTTGAGAGCAGACCTTGATTTCCTCCTGCAGTTCACTACACCTCATGTGTGCCATCAGCATGCTTGAAATTATGCCCTTTTTAAGTCCAGCTTTCTCTGCCCTCTCATTACATCTTCCTGCCTGTCTTTTTAGCCTGTCAGCTGTTTCAGTGGATGGTTTATGTACCAGTGAGATGCTTTCCTGCTTGGTGTCCTGGTCTGGTGGAGAGCTCTGGGTGCTCCAGAAATTATAAGAGATAGAAACTTTTATGAATGAGAAATTTAAGGCTGAAACTCAGAAGCCTTAAAAAGTGAGAACTGAGACCATATCTGTGGCCCCTGTTCACATCCTTGTGCAATTCTTTTTTCTAGGCTTTTAATATATATCAATGCCAGACTAGACTGCCTAATTTTTCTGCCTGCTCCCAATCCCTGTTGTCATGGCAAGTGTCCCCTGATGCTCAGTCTCTCCTGTAAGTGTTTGCTTTTGGCTTCTCCCTGCTCCTTCCCCCATTTCTCCTGTTTTGCAGTTCTCTTGTCTCTGCATGATTTGGGGCAGAGAGGAACTACGGGGGGGACCCCAGGGGTAGAGATGACAGGAAGGATGGTTTTCTGGCTCTCTCTTCTTGTGCCCAGAGCCACAGCTGTATCCAGCAGCCAAGAAGGGGAATCATAGCAAAGAAAGTCCTGAGCAAACCCCTGAAGGAAGCCCCAGAAGCCCCAAAATGGAGTGAGATCAAGGCAGACAGAATTTGTAGAGGTTTTTCTCCCACAGCCTAATAAATCTTCAGTGGGATGTTTTCAAAGGTTTTTCACTTTGCCAAAGTTGGATGCAAAAGGCACATCCCTGTTCCTAGGGGGACACCAAATTTCCAGTTCCCTTTCCAGAGGATGGAGGCGTGAGAGAGTGTCTCCAAAAAATAATTGTTAGAATTCATTTTTTGCATAGACTAAGCACTTTTTTCTAATCTTGTGCTGGAAAACAGCCAGGCTTTCCCCTCTCCCACCTCCTTGTAATTTCCTCGAAAATTCTGCTGGAGGCAGACACCTGGCAAAGGAGAATTTCAGCCCAAATAGTTCTAATGTGGTGAATATAACTGGGAACAGAGACTCTTGGTGGCACGTGTTAGGGTATCTCTGCTGAGTGCTCCCAGCCTTCTGGCATCCCTGTGCTGTGCTGCATCTCCCACCAGCTTCAACTCAGGACCTTGTGCTGGGGAATCCAATCACTTTGAGCAGAAGAAACAGATTTAAAACTGTTTGGAGATGTTGAGGGAGCATCAAGAGTGAGCATAAGCAGGAGGACCGTGGCAAGCACTCCCTGGTTGTACTTTAAGGTAACCCCAGCCAGCGTGCGCCTCCTCCTTGCAAAGGCCATACAATATTTTTCACTCTCTGCTGGAAGAAAAAGCTGCCCTAAGAAAAGCAGAATGAGGGCTGATGTTTTGAAAGGTGTCCAAGAGTAACAAAACTCAACTCTCCAGGGCTGAGTTTTGCCTCTTGTGTTTCTCAACCAGGGTGGTTGAATGTGTTACAGACCTATCAGAAAATTTGCTACAAATGCACAAATATTAATCTACAGCCATTTCCTTTGCTTTCTTAAACATGAATGAGGATTTTTGTCTCTTTCTCCCTCCATAAATTGTTCATGGTCAGAGGGGGCATGTTCCGTGTCAAAGTCTTGACCGCCAGGATCAAACAAAAAACCCTTGTGAACTCAAAAGTGGAGACAAATAAATGACTATTACGCTTTTTTTTTTTTTTTTTTCTTTCCCCTTTTGCCTGGAGTTAAACCTTTTCTCTGTCAACAATATTGACTTTGTTCACTGGGAAGGAGAGAGAGAGAGAGAGGGAGATTTCTCTAGATGCTGCACAGAAAAAAACATTTTAGAAGGAGGAATGAAAAAAGACAGAGGTTACAGGAAATGGTAGACATTTTTTGTTGAATTAAACCATTAGGAGTGACCCAAAAACCAACGGGAAAGAAAGGAAACAACTGGATACATTTAGGTCACAAGAACCAGCCAAACGGGGAGCTGAAACCAATTATCATAAATGAATGTTTCTCTTTTATTCATGACCACCGTGTATGCTCCCATGATGCTCTTTGTCTTATTATAAAAACAGATGAAACTATTTCGTTTTGTTCTTATATTTATTAGCTAATGCAACTTTTGGGCAATTTATCAAACACTAACACATGTTGTGATTAATAAGCTCAGAGAATTAATCATGGCTAAAGCCCCTTAGAAAACAGAGGACATTGGGTGCTTCTTAAATATATGTTTGCACAGGATTATGTAACTTAAGTGGTGACATCTACTTATGATGCATATTCATGCATTTTACACACTGAAAGATCCTTGAAACCATATGTCAAGGCAAGCTATAATTACAGTAACTTCCATTTCTGTGGGACTTTGCCCTGTGGCATGGGCAGAGCAAGCCCTGCTCACCCTGGCTGTGGGTGCTGGGCAGTAGAAGGTGGTGCACAGAACCTGCTCCCCACCAGGACAGGGTACCAGCACTTGGGGTTTGGACTAGTGCTGCTGGGCTTTGAAGGTAAGATGTCAGAGTTGTTGTGGACCAGAGAAAAAAAACTGACTGCTCCTTTTTCAGACTTCTTCCCAGGGGTCTTGCTGCCCCCCTGAATCCAGGTACCATTGGGGTTGAGAGGAAAATGCCATTAAACCTGGCCACAGCAGCTCTCGGCATCTTCCTCTCTCCCACCAACCTAGCACATCCTCTAATGAGCCATAACTGGTTCTTAAGTGCCCCCTAACCACTTCACTGAGGTTAGAATAAATGTCTAAATGGAGAGGAGGGAAGGCAGAGGCAGCCAGCAGGTCCCACAGCCTTTCCAAGGCTTGGAGAAGCCATCTCCAAGCAGTGGGAGGCAGCTCTGGGTCTGGGGTAGTGGGACGAAGAGCTGGAGCTTTGCTTTAGGGTGGTCTGCTTGATAGGGTGATGAGCACGGGCTGACATAGAGGGGACCAGGGGGAGTGGTTTCCACCAGAGCAGTTTAGTGCTGTGGAAGCAGATGTCATGGGAGTTTGGGTGCCCTTTGCCATGGGCTGCTCCGTGTGTTGGTGGTGGGGGAGGGTGTGGGGGGAAGTGACCACTTTGGCACTTTTTGCTTTTATATGTATCCCAAGAGAAGCTGAACAGGAGCATTGAAAAAGTTTGCTCTGGCCTGGCTGGGACACACTGTTAAAAGAGTGATGTGAAATATTGGAGAGCATTTGTGCTTCATTACAAACACCTGCGTGTGTATATATATATATATATATATATTTGACTTTGCACCCCTGCTCCAGACAAGACCAGATCTTAACATCCTCAAATGTCACAGGGGATGGAAAGTCCATGGTTTGATTGCTATAAAAAGGAAGAAATGCATCCCCAATTCTAAGCTCCAAAGTACTGTAATGCAGGTCACTGAGGCTCCCTCTTAGCAGTTTGTTCTGCTCAGGGAGCTACTTGCTGTGTCAACATCCAGTTGACTTCATCAGGAACAAAGTATGTGTTTAAATGCTTTTATTGACTAGGGAGGGACTTAAGCATGTGTTTAAATGCTTTCTAGAACCAAGGCATAAATGCTTGATTCTCAAAGCCCAGCAAAATAATGGGGCTGGTCTTCAGTCAAGCATAAATTCTATGGAGTGCTTCAAGAGCAGCTGAGTGAAATTCTATAATATACGTCAGACCAGATTTTCATAATGATTCTAAAACCTCTATATCTCTCCGTAGACTTCAATGAGATTTAGATCTCACTCTTAAAAAAATAAATAAAATGGAAAAGGAAATCAAAGCTATTATGTACTTCGGTCAAGGTGTCTGAATAAACTGTGGCTTGTTCATGGATAGGTAGAGAATAGAATTCATGCAAGTCTATGCAGGTAATTTGTCAACTGTTCAATAAAATATGCAAATGCATGTTGCCATGACTGCATAGGTGGAAATACTTTGGCATTTAAAAGAAAAAAAAAAAAAAAGTATCCCTAGACAAGACCTGCTGGCATTTTCCACAAGGACAAGATATTTTGCTATTCCTCTCGCGTGTCAGCAAATTAACAGGGTTTTTTTTTTCCCAACCTAAGCCCAGTGGAGTGTATTTATTTATTTTTTTCTAAACTAGATGCATGCCACCAAAATGTTTTTGGTGTGTGCTAACAACACGCCAGCCCTCTGGGCTACATTTCTTCCGGGGAAGGATAGAGACCCTTCTTTTACTTCGAGTTTCCAACTGAAATGGCCAGAAAAAGAAAATTAAAAAGCAGGCTTTTCATTTTCATCTTTCGGCAACCCTGATGTTGTTGTTGAGGCACTGCTTAGAAACACAAACATTACAGCACATATGGAAGTCTACTGTTGAGTGGAACCGAGTCCTAAAGCAACATGTTAAGTCGGAAAAATTTATGTTCATGCTAAAGCAGCAGTGTAGTAATCGGTTTGAATGGAGGTAAGAGGAATGCATCAGAGATGGCAATGGCTCAATCCCTTGGATGCAAGTGCAGGAATTCAGACCTCCAGTCTGGGATGATTGCATGGAGAGGAAGTTGCTTTGATCTGTAAGTGCAAATCAGGCTTGTGGGGATTGTACTTCCCTGTGTGCACATGCACCTCTTTGCCTAGAAGCATCTTTATTTGCTGTGCTCATTTATGTGTGCTCAGAATACCCATTTTTTGCCCTTTGGTTGGGTGTAACTGAGGTAGTTTCAGACTTGCTGAGGATAAGAGAGCTGTGAGCTCAAATTCTTTCTTTACCAAGTCAATCCATTTGATTCTCTTCATGGGACTTACCAGGGACTTGCTCATTGAGGTTCCCTCTGTAGACAGGGAAAGAGAGATAATTGTGTCCAGGCAGTGGTTCATCTTGACCATTAGGTCATCTCAGACCATTAGGATGGTCTGAATCATCTCACAAAAGTGTTGTCTTCAACTGAAAAAGAAAGAGAACCTGGGTCCTCACTTAGGCTAGATATGTTACCTTAAAGCAAATAAATCCACATTATATGGTTCCTTCCTTTACACACCAGTTCACAAAAATGTCTTGGCATCTTAATCGCATGTCCAGTCCAATCTCTCTAAACATCTTCAAAAAGCCCAGAATACCTCTAGTTCCTTGTAATTATGTGCCTCAGTTTCTCACTTGTGAACTTGATCCTTCTTATCTGATGAGAACCACACAAAGCTAAATAACGAAGACTAGGTTTTTCAGATGTTAGGAAAATTCATGGTTTAAAAATATTTCAGAGACATGTAACATCATCGGGCAAAAAAAAAAAAAAGACAGAATTCTTATTGCTGCTTGGGTTTATGTGTCTGAAGTCTCAGCATTTGCTAGTTAATGGAATAAAGTACTTTTGTAGGTATAATAGACTTGAAAATTACTGTTTGCCTTTCTCCACCCCCAGGGAGGCTGTCCATATAAAGACTCCCATGATTTGGAGTCTAGGGGGGACAATTTATGGTTTTTGGGCCTAGGATCAAGTGTGGTAGTCAAATGCAGGCTTGAGGGTGGAAAGTGTTGGAGGAAAGCACCTCTCCTGGCTCTCATCTGGTCACGTCCCTGAAGCACTCATCACCAGCACTTCAATCCTGAGGGCAAGGATAAAATGCACAGCTCCAGCTGCTCCTCATCCCTATGGCAACATGGCCCTGGTGGAGCTGAAAGCATGTGGTACCTGGTGAGACATACCAGGTAGCCTGAGCCAACCTGACTGAGCCCCAGACAGGGCAGTGGTGGGGAGCTGCTGAGGCAAAGGCAGGAGGTGTTTGGTGGAAGAGGAGTTTTTGGGCACCTAGAATGTAAATCCTTTGAATCCTGGTTTTATCAGCTTGCCTGCTCAGGGAATAACTTGCTTTTTAAGTTGCTTATTGTTTCAGGCCTACAGCTAATCCTCTAAGAAAGTCATTTCTGTTGCTCGTGGCTAATACCCCATCCTGCTCGGAGAGTTAGAGCAGAGCAGAATTAGTCAGTGGCTTAGTCAGTGGCTGCTATTCAGCCAAAGAAACATCATGGGTTCTGGATTATTGTGTTTTGTTTTGGTTTTTTTCTTTCTTTTTTTTCTTTTTTTCTTTTTTTTTTTTTTTTCTTTTTTAAATCCAGATGAACATTTACATGTCATTTTCGATGCTCAATTCCTTGATTATGCTCAATTGAAAAAGCCACTTATTTATTTGAAAAATATTTTTGGAAGCTTGAAGATAACCACGTCGCTCCCATGGTTAAAAAGTTTTATATAAAACTTGTTATTACCATAGATCAATGGGATATGTACAGAATATGTTACAATGGGGCCTGTGTTAAGGATTTGTCAAGATTTCCATTATAAACCACTATTTTCAAGGGTTTATAACTCAGTCATAAAAATTCATTCCAAGCTAAAACTTGGCAAACGAAACGTCAACCCAAGAGAGATTTTCTTTTACCAGATTTACTTTAATGCTTTAAGCTGATTTGTCTATTTTAAAATTATATGAGTGCCCTGTTTTATAGACTTTCTGTGTATACAGGGTGCGTGTGTGCATGTGTGCTGGTATAACACACATACCAGGGAAGAAACCAAGTTAAAAGCACATTAGTGCAACACAGCAGAGCTCCAAAAACCCCACAAGGTTAAAAATGGGGTTGGATTTGCACATTGTGGAATCTTAAACCCTGGGATGCCAACTTGGGGCTAAACGTTTCAACTGGCAACTTCAGCTGATCGAGGCTGATCTACACCAGCCACTCTTCTGTCCCTTTCTGGCACCACTCACATTGAGTGACACCTCCAGGCATCTGCAAAGGCTGCTGTTGAAAATTGGCTCAAATACTGACATTGAACTGAGGGGTTGCTAGAGACTGTCTAGGACTGTCTCAGGAGATGCTCACTTGATCTCATATCCAGCAATCCTGGATTCTGGCTGCTCCTGGTGGTCAAGGGGGAAAAGGAGCTAGGTTCAGTTTTCAGATGAGTTAAGCACATCTCTCTGTCTCTTCTCTCTGGTTAAGGAGCTGGGATCTGGCATCACCAGATAGCAGGTAGCCTGAGCTCCTCATTACTCTGGAACACAGACCACAGAATCACAGCATGGTTTGGGTTGGGAGGAACCTTAAAGATCATCTAGCTTCAACCTCCTTGCCATGGGCAAGGACAGACCAGGCTGCCTCCAACCCAGCCCTGAACACCTCCCTGGGCAGCCTGGACCAGTGTCCCACAATTTCCACAGGGAAGAATCTCCTCCTCACATCATATCCGAATTTCCTCTTTGTCATTCTGTAACTTCCCCCCTTAGTCCCGTTACAGTCCTTGCACAAAGTCCCTCCTCATCTTTCCTGTGGCCCCTTCAGGTACTGTAAGGTGCTCCAAGGTCTCCCTGGAGCCTTCTCTGCAGGCTGTAGAACCCCAGTATTATCACTGACACCTACATTTATCCTAGGTGCCATGGTAGGTGTCCAAATATTCCTTCCCTGGTGCATTGGCCGTGGTTGTGACAGCTGAAGTCTGGCTCATGCCACTCCCAGCCCGGAGCCCTGCAATTGCAGCAGTGCTTGGGACAAGGAGAACATGCAGCTGAACTTGGTCAAAAAGGACCTGGAGAGGCAGAAACAATTCCAACAGAAATCTTGGGCATGGTCTGAGGCTTCAAGTCAGCCACCCGAGGGGGCTGGTTTCTGTCCTTTGACCGCAGAGGGACTCTCAGGTGACCATGCTCCCAGCTTTTGTGCCTTGAGTCGGTGTCCTAAAGCTAGAGGAGATGAATCCAAATGTGTTTTTTTTTTTGCAGGACTGAGCTTTAGACACCGAGGATCAGACCAGCTTCTCTCTCTCTGAAGGGAGATGCATGAGTCTGAGTCTGGCATCCTTCCCTGGGGCACCAGCTCCCTTTCCACTAAAATCCTGGTATGTGAACTCCTTCTTCTGATAAGACTGGGGTGTTTGTCATCCTCAAGTGTCAGTAGGCTGTGTTACACACTTCTCCAGCAGCTCCCTCCTGACTTTTGTGTGGAGGTTGGTGTTGAGTCCTGCTTGCTCATGGGTTTCCTTAATTGAGGGCAGAAGTAGGTTCCCCTTTCTGCCATAAATCCAGCATGCACACAAACACACTTGTAAGATATTTAGTAAAGCTCTACTCTGAGTATCTTAAATGTGTGCGTGTGGGGAGTAAAGAAAAGCAATAAAGAGCCTACATTATACCACATGTGTGAGCAAAGGCCTGTGGTTAACTCCCTTCAGATAGATTTCAGCCAGGGCCCCTTTGTAACAGCCCCCAGAAGACTACTGAAAAGTCGGCATCCATAGTTTTAAATAGGTTCATTTTAAAAATAAATTGTATTAGGGCCTTTTCCTCCCCCCTCTCTGCAAACCAAATACACAAGTGGCATGAATAAGGAAAACTGCAGCTGGCTGTGGCTTATGCTGGGTATTCAGCATCTCCTGGCACTCCAGAAATGGCAGCAGAGGAGCAGGTCCCCTGAAATTAGGGTTCTTGTGAGAGGATCACCGTGAGTGTCCATGCTGAGCTGTCCCTCTGTGCTGGGGGAGGGAGGAGGTAATTCTGTGTTCAATGTGCTGGAGAGGGACAGTGTTGAGTAGACTGGTGAATGTGTCTTGGCCAGGTATGGGATTAGCAGGGGCATGTTGTGACAGAACAAGGGGCAATGGCTTTAAACTGGAAGAGGGTAGATTTAAGTTAGATATTAGGAGGAAATTCTTCCCTGTGTGGGTGGTGAGGCACTGGCACAGGTTGCTCATGGAGGTTGTGGCTACCCTCTCACTGGAAGTGCTCAAGGCCAGGTTGGATGGGGCTTTGAGCAACCTGGTCTAGTTGGAGGTGTCCCTGAAGGTGTCCCTGAAGGGGATGGAACCAGATCATCCCAACGGTAAACCAACGTAACCACCCCTACCAACATGAACCTTCTATGATTCCACCAAGTAAAGCCTTGACCTAAATAAGGTAGAGGGGAGCATTACAACCCCAGTGCCCTTTTCCCTCCCTACCCCCATCTCATATTCTTCCAGTTAGGAGGGATGACAAGCTGCTGCCCTCTCTGACCCTCATGTTGATGCAGATGATGGGGTCCTCCAGGCAAGGGCCTTGTCTGCTTCTCCTGATTCCCTGGTGCTGCATCCAGCTCCATATATCTCCTTGGTGTCCCCACAGACAGCCATGCCACAGCTACACACATTACTGCAACGTGTCCAGCTCTCAGCACACAAGAGAACAAGAGATTAAGGGACATTAATAAGAATCAGATTGAGCATAAAGTGAGTTGACAATTGGGCTTTGACTTTGCAAAGTGCTTTTTGGATTAAATATGGCTTTTTTTTAGGGGTGGGGGGTGAAGGATGACACTATTTGCATTGGTACCTTTTCCAGATCAGCCCCCCAGAACACTTCAGTCTAGGACTGTTGATTTTTCACTTGTCAGAAAACGAAAACAAACCAGAGTAGAAATGATGTATTTGGCTTTCTCTTTGTGTGTTGTGAAGAACAAATAAACAAAACAAATATTTTTCTAAGTTTTTAGTGGAAAATCAAATTCCCACTCTTGCCACAGTTGCTAATTGAGCAAGCTAAGAGACACTACACCCAGGGACTCCCAGCCTTTCCTTGTAGCTGGTCAGACTTTTTATGAGCATGAGAAATGTACCTCAAACGTGTCTCTGCATCTTTCTATTCATCATTGATGCCAAATAATTAAACTATTGGATCAGCGAGATTTCACTTTCCTGTTGAACTCAAAGTCAGAAATAAAACAGCTTTGCAGGGAACAATATAGCCACAGTGGAGGGAGCCAGGTCACCTTTTAGTGAATTTAAATGAGTTCTTAATGAAAAGGGGAATAAATTTTTCACACATTCCTCTGTATTAAAGAGGGGTCAGAGACTACCATCAAGGTGAGCTTAAACTCGGGAAAGACACAAAGGGAATTCCTGAGCTGCTGACAGAAATGTCTCTCCAGTCTGCCAGGAGCCAAAATGCTACTGCTGGAAAAACAGCAGGCAGGGTGGAAATCTGGGTCCAATGAAGGGCCAGGGAGGGGTCATGAGGTGGGGGGGAAGATAAACAGCATCCCCCCATCACAGCGGTCAAGCCTATTACAGAGATGAGGCTGGTGGTGGGCATGAATAGGTTTAACCAGATGGCAGGGACCAGCAGTCCTGTCCCCCATTGCTGAAATGCTGCAGCATCCAGTCCTTACCTTACAGATGCAATGCTTTTGAACACTGGTTGTCAGGATGTCTCAGTTTTGCTTTCTGTAAAATGGGTTTTTACTCAAAGGGGGTTGCTGTGAGGATTAGAAATAAGGGTGAACAAGGCACCTTGTCTTATCTGAGAACTAATTTTTATTTATCTGTCTGATGGAAACTCTGAATACCACCTCAATGCATTTTTTTTTTAATATATTGGCCATCACTAAACCAGTAATACAGAGCTATCATTTGCGCTTTTCTTATCTGTATCGTTCCTCAGAGATGTTGTCAGGTTGATTGAATCAACTCTCTTTCAAAAATGGACTTTGGTTGTGTAGCTTTACTCAGGTGGAAGGCTGTGAGAGGGCTGGGGCTCAGCTGCACAGCTTTCCAGGTCACGGGTACAGGAGCTGCTGGGCTGCCCCAGGGCTCTGACACCACCACAACCCCATCTACAGGGCCCAAATTCTCTGCTAAAGAAACTGTGCCCTCCTTGGCTGATCCTGGGGTCTGTCTGCTCCTCCTCATGCGTGAAGGACTGAACTGCAGTTTCAAGGGTGGTTGGGAGCTGAAGCACTGCTCTCTGCAACCCCGTGCAGGCACAGGTTGAACCTGTGATGTGATGGTGTTGCCTCTTTTGTACAGCCCTGGTGCTGCTTGGTTGGACCCATCGTGTCTTGGACACCATGGGAGGCAGGTCGGGGCAGAGGGGGGTGGGCATCCTTCCCGGGGCTCTAGAGGGAAGCAGTGGTGTGTACAAAGCAGGGAGATATCTCCAGGTATAGGCCCTGGGTTTGGTTTGCATTTCATTCCTTTCGTTAGGCATATAATTACACTAGAATCTTTCCAACATTAATAAAGGACACATTCATCATGAGAGCTTTTTTTTACGGAGGAAGAGCCCAGTTAATTTCCTAATTTAAGCCTCTTGGTTGAGAACTTCACATTTGCTGCAAAACCTCTCAATCTTGGAATAAGTATGGGAGAACACACTAAATCCTGCAACTGTTATCCACTGCTGATAGTGGCCAGGAGAGTCATCTCCTCTGGTGCAGGCAGCCATCCTCCTTCCCTCCTGTCTTCTGGGGGAAGGTACATGGAGGTAGAAGGTGCTGAACTCCCTTCCATGTCTGAATACCTGGTTCCTTTTCTATTATAACTTTATTTTAAATGGAGGGGGGAGGCAAGAAACAGTGGGGAGACAAAAAAAATATTTGTGTAAGAGAACTGCACTTTAAAAGACAGCTTAAAACTGGGATTAATAAGTCTGCTTTTATGGAAGCATTTCTACATGTTGTAAAACATTTTTAAAAACATTGTAAAAACTACAGAGTTTCACGTTAAATATGGCTGATTTTCTTTATAGAGCTGACCTGCTTCCCAGAGGTGATGTATACGCACCATATGACACAGGGGTTGCTAGGGTAGGCAGTGTTTTTACATTGATTACTGTAGTAAATAATAATGTAAAACCATGTATAAATAGGGAGTTCAATCCAGAGCTGCCCCTGGGGTCTGCAGTTCTTTACACATGGCCCATTTTTCATCACTTGTGTGATTATTTTATTTTATTTTTTTGGAGGAAGAGGAAAAGGGGGAGGGAATGTGCTGGGTTGGTTTTTTTTTTCCTCTCTCTTTTTTTTTTTTTTTTTTTCCTCAAAAGAACATCTCCTCTTGAGTCAGTCATTGAGCAGAGGCCAAAATACTGGTTAATGCTACAGGGAATTTTCTCCCTTGTCAATTCAGGAGCATAGAGAAAATAAGAAGGAGCTGAGGTTTCCATAGGTGGACAAAGAGGAGTGGGCAGATGAAGTTCACTCTTTAGTTTAGAGACTGAAGGGAGATGTGGGAATGTTCTTCAAATATCCCAAAAGAGCATCCGCCTCCAAGTGAATAATCTGTGCTCCCCACCTGCCCTGGGTAACGTATGGAGCGGCAGGTTCAGACTGCAGAAAGGCAGCTTTGCATCCAGCAGGGAAGGTTTTCAACTGAGTGGATGGTGAAGTTCTCATGGTGTCTGTCTGCTCATGGTTGAGCCCCACCACTGGGATATGCCCATTGCCAAGACCAGCTCTGCACAGATGGTAATTTTGGTTCACCTTTGATGAGACACAATTAATCACCCTCTAAAAAAAATATGCTCTGATTATGTTTCCCCTTAGACAGGGTTTGTCCCAGCTGTAGGAGCGTGGAAGAGAGACAAGGACCTTCCTGGCTTGTCTAATAGCCTCCATCCCTGGTGAAATTATTGGCCACCACTTAGCACAATTTTTTTCATTTTGCATTTATTCTTCAGGAGAATTTTTATAAGATCCTGTAATAAGTCACTTCTGCTGGGAGCTGGAGAGGAAGTGAACTGCTTTAGAGGCAGAAGCATTGCCCCAGCCTCCCCTCTACACTGCCTTGGGATCTTCATTCCATGCTTTCTGCATGCCATGTATATGGAGGGGTATCTGGATGACTCCATAGGTCCGCATGTGTATGGATACTCATACAGACATATGTATGCTTTTTAATATAGAGAGGTGCATGTGTGCTGCATGTGGAAGTAAGGAACTTCAGGTTTTCAGAGCTGAGAAGAACAAAATACAGCTGCTAAGGAGAGATATACCCATAGAAACCAGTTCCTTGCTGATTTTCCTTGGCCATGCCTGGCTGCATAGCCCAGTGCTGCCTGCCTGCTCTGTCCTTTGGAGGTGTAACCTCAGTATTGCCCCAAGCAGCTTCAGAGGGGCTCACACACAGGTGCTCGCATTTCCAAAGCCAAGACTGTGCCTGAACTCTTGCATCTCCTCCCAAGGTGCTGTGCTGTGGCTTTCGAAGTGGAGGTTTTCAGGTTTCTGTGGTGGGGCTGGTCGCTACTTAGTGGATATCCCAGTTGGCTCCTCTCTTGGACTTTCCCACACGGATGGAAACGTCAGACTCGGCGGATGTAACGCAGACAGGAGCATCTCACAGGCCACAGACAGTGCCCTGCACCACTTCCACATGAGAAAAAACAACACGCGTGCACACACACAATAAACATGTCACCCCACTTCCATGCAGACAAACACAATGCACTCCTATATAACCACACACGCGGAGACGTGTACACGCTCCTATTCCAGACTCCAGCAGGGCTGTGATTTTTAGCTATCTAAATTAAAACCAGATACAATCCTCCGGTGGGGAGCTGCCAGGAACTGCTCCCACCACCGGAGGATTGTATCTGGTTTTAATTTAGATAGCTAAAAATCACAGCCCTGCTGGAG